>MNCI01038054.1:143853-211251 GCA_015680685.1 Gnetum montanum | reverse complement strand
GGTTTAGCAGTTTTTAAGAAATCTTTAATAAACCTCCTTTAGTATTTGGCATGGCCTATGAAGAATCTAAGTATTCTTAAATTGGTTGGGGTTGGAAGTGTAGAAATTAACTTAAATTTTTCCACATCCATTTTAATATCTTCTTTAAATATTACACATCCTAAAACTGCATTGCTTGTTACCATTAAATGACTCTTTTTCCAAGTTAATTTAAAATTTTCTTCTATGCATCTATCCAAGACATATTCTAATCATTCTAACACTTATCCATAAGTATCTCCATACAATGAAACATCATCCATAAACACTTCTATGTATTTCTCCAACATGTTAAAGAAAATAAAGATCACCAACTTTTGAAAGGTAGTGGTTGCATTACAAGAGTATAAGACATTCTTCTATAGGCAAAGGTACCATATGGGTAATTCAAATTTATTTTATTCTAATCTTTTAGGGCAATGGTTACTTGATTGTATCCACTAACCTCATCCTAAAAGAAATAATATTCATGCCCTTCTAATCTTTCTAAGATTTGATCTATATAAGGTAGAGGAAAATGATCCTTTTTAATACTTTGATTAAGTTTCCTATAATCTACACAAACTCTTCATTTACCTTCATTTTTAGGCACCACTATGATGGAACGCATACATTCACTATCAACTATTAGATAAATAATTCCTTCTTTCCAAAGTTTGGAAATTTCATCTTTAACAATTTTCTTTAAGGCTAGGTTGATTCTCCTAGGGTGAATTCTAATTGGTCTAACATTTTCTTCCAGGTATATGTGATGTTGGCATATGTTAGGTGAGATTCCATAATGGAGATCCTCATAAATCTATGCAAATGCCTTGGATTTCCTTTTTAATTTTTTAAATGATTTTTTTCTTGGTCAATGGTAAATTTATAGTTTGTTATTATTATTTTATTTTCATCAAGGAAAATGTACTTAAGGGTGTTCAATAGTTTCCTTAGTTCGAGAGCATTCCTAGTTGGTGGTTCAGTTTTATTCCCAACAATTCTTGATCCTAGGTTCAAAATTCAATCAAAGAGATTTTTTTTATTTTGTAGTAGAAGAATCTAAGGGCCCCTCATTAAAATTATTGAGTACTACATTTTTTCTATCTTCCATCATGGCAAACGTTTGTATTGAATAAAGCATTCTAGATTTTCTTAATGTCTTGATTTATTCTATCTTACTTTGCCTTATCAAATATATTGATTGTAAAAGTGAGATTGACACAGGTTAATTGAAGTTACCTTGATCTACAATTGATTATAGCATCAACTGTTGCCAATCAAGATCTTTCTAGAATAATAGGGAAATAATTTGGATCCTTAACTTCCAATATAACAAAATCTTCTAAATATTTTCCCTTCTCTACTTCCACTATTAGATCTTAAACTATTTCTATAGGTTTAACAATTGATCCATAAGCCAAGGAAATTGACATATTTACTTCTCTAACATTTGTTAGGTCTAAAACCTCAACCATTACAGGTGGCATAATGGTAATGATAACACCTAAATCTAATAGGGCATTTTTGATACTTTTGCATTGATTTTTATAGGAATATTTGGAACTTCTTAATCTTGATACTTTGGAACCTCATAAATTTGTATAAGTTGAGATAAATTATTGACCAAATATACTTGTCTAAGAATCTTTTCTTTTCTTCTTTTTGTACATAAATCCCTTAAATATTTTGCATAGAGTGGAGTATCCTTGCTAGCGTGCTCTAGTGGAATATGCAAGTACAATTTCCTAAACATTTTCTCAATGTGTGCCTTCATAGGAAACTCTTCCTATAGTCTTTTAGGAAATGGTGATGAAATTATTTTTCTACTTATTGATGATGATAAAGATGATGAAGGGTGTCTTCTTAACTCTTCTTGCACCTGTTCCCCACTTACATCTTTGTCCAATATAGGCATTTCATCTGAACGATCTTCTAGTTGTACATCCTTAACTTGGTCTTTAAAACTAACCTTCTTAATAGGTTTGGGTTCTATATTCTTCCCACTTCTTGTAATGATGGAATTTAGTTATTATTTACCTTTTCTTTGATTTTTGGGGTTGGGTTCAAGTTGGTAAGGTAAGTCACTTTTGGTTAGGTCTTAAAATCATCTTCTAGTTTTAGCTAAAAGCCACCTATTTTGTTTAATAAATTCTATTAAACATTGGCTTAAGTAATCTAATTTCTCATTAACTATGTTTCTAAATGGTCTATAATTATTTTGAGCAAGTCATGCTAGTTGTTGGTAGAACGGTCTTGGTTCAAAAGAGAGGGGGATTGATTCGTCCTACTTGCCCCACACAAAACCATGAAATGCATACTTTTTGGGTAAGCTCATTCTTTGAATGAGTGCACAACCCCACCTAAGCATTTTCATGAAATTCACACTAAAGAAGGAGTTTGGTTTCTAATTTGTTGAAAATGTCTTGCTAATTCTTAAGCCTCTTCATTACAATATACCAATTTTGGACAAGTTGTGGTGTCATGTTGCTTATCTCCACACAAATTATAGACTTCCTCCTAAGAAAGATGAGGTTTTTTCTTAATTAATTTGGTTAATTCATTAACTTTCTTATTTAGTTCCTTAGTGCAACATTTAAAATTTTTTCCTTATAAGAAAAGTCTACATTTTTTCTACAATAAGATAACAATCCTTCTATAAATATTTCAATTAATTAACATGCTAGGAATCCATGATTTGAGTTTTTAAGACATCGTCCCTTAAATCTATCAAAAGAATTTTCATAATATTTATCTTCTTTTTATGTAAAACTCATTAATTTTTTCATAAGGGTATATAACCTATCATTAGAGAGAAAGCATTGGATCAATGCTACCTTAACTTCATCCCATGAGCCTATCCAAGTTTTCAAGGTTTTGAGCCAAAATTTAGCTTTATCCTATAAGGTGGTTTTAAAAGCTATCATTTTTGTCCTATCTTCTCTTTGAGGTGCTAACATGATTATCATGTTTCAAATTCTCTAACATGAGTTATCAAGTCTTCATCATTAATTTTCCTAAAGATGGGTAGTAAAGAAGAGTTTTTAACTCCTACATTTCTTCTTAGGGGAAATATGAATGATCCTTAAGGAATAGTAGGTGTTCTTTGATTCAATAAATCTCCTAAGGTTTGACCTTGATATACTTAGCATAAAGGAGAATTACAATCCATATTTCCAAAAGAAAGAGGAATTGAGCTTTGAGAGGTTATGAGAGGTATATGATATGAAAAAGATCCAATAGTAAATAAAGAAGTACTTATGGTTAAAATTGGAATTGGATATGGTATTTAAATAGAGGTGGCTATTAAGGTAAGAGGATTTTGAAAATTTAAGGCACTTATTAGTTGAGTAGTACACCATAAAGTAGCCATATGGCTTAATATTTGGGTAATGTTAGGATTTTGTTCTTGGGAAATAGCAACTATAACTAGATCTATTGTCTCCATTGTTATATTTAAAGTATCCAAGAGTGGATTGAATGCTACCAAAAATGAAAATTGAGTTGTTGGCTTGCGTGGTTTAGAAATTTTTGTTGGAGTTTTAAATTCAATTTCCTCATTATTTGGTTCTTTTATGATAGGAGATTGTAAAATCTATCCTAAAGCCTAAACTCCTTGAGTTAAAATTATGTTTTGGTTAGCTAAAATCTTATCAATTCTCCTAGTACTATTTTGAATGAATTCTTTCCTTTCCCTAGATGATTGAGTTAAGTTAAATTCTAATTCCTCTTCATTACTAATTGATACTCTTTGATTTATGGGAGTTATGGGAGTTTCGAAAGTTGTAAGGATATTGGCGAAAGTTTCTTTTTTTTTTTTCTTTCTAATTCATCCACTTCAAGATTAAGCCTTTCTTGATCAAGTTCTTTTGGATTATGTTATAATTCAATATCTATAGTGTATTTATAGTAACTTTTAGTATTCCTGAGAGGTTTTATTCAAGTTGGGCTTTTAGGTTACTTATTAGATGTTATTAAAATTAAGTGCACCCCTCCCTAACACATTCATGGGTAATAGATCCTAGGAACTTACAAATAGTTTTTACCACACCTATAATTATGGCTTTAAAGGTAGTTTCTTATAGCTTTCTTCATTCTTATAGACTAAAGGGACTAACTCTTGCAACTTCTTTTGTACTTTTTCCTAAATTTTAACTTTTTTACTTTTCTTCTTACATGAAAAACAATTAAAAGAAACCATTTCTAAAAGTAAAATACAAAATATAAAAATAAAAGAAAGAATGTGTAACTCTTTGTTGGTGAAGTTTAAGTATCAATTTCAAAGAAAAAAGAAAACTAACTAAAGAAAATAGTAAAAGCATACTAAATCCTTGATGAAGATTAACTTTTTTGGCCTTCCCAACAATGGCACCAAATTGACAAGCCAACCAAAATTTGGTGCTAGATTACCTTCATTGCAACAATTTTACCTTGTCTATCACTAACTTGTGAGTCATATCTATGGAGGAACAGTTGAAAGTCAAAAAAATAATTAAGATAAAAAATGATTAAATTCCACACTTATCACTATTATTCATAGGTTAAATCACAAATTCTTACCCTACTAGCTGAAGTTCAAGCATGGAATTTAATGATTAAATCAATTTAAAATAATTAAATAGAAAATATAAATTTCATAGAGCGCAAGGGAGATATCATCCAATCTATGATTCTACCTTGTTGTCTTTATAGTGCAGTAACTTCAATAGTTTGCAAGTGGACTATAATGATTGACAGTTACCACAAGGTTCAACTAGCTCCTTTGACATCTCTTGGGAAATAGGGAATTGCTCTAAAATAACTTGGGCTTTCCTAGGGTATGAATTATTATCCTTCTTCTAAGCAAGGAGGTCCTTTTTATACTTGAAGGGATGATAAATTAATTTAGAAAAAATAGTTATGTAGTCATACTGATTGATATTAAGGAAATTGGTATTAATTGATATCACTACTAGAGCAATCTTGATTTATCAAATTTCATAGTGGTCACAATATATTTTTGCTTCTTGTTTTATTGATGCATACCATAAACTTGATCTGAATTTATATCTCTATTTTGCTAAAGGCTCAGAATCATCATGGCTCCAATGATATCAATCCTTACTCGTTGTAGGTATCGATAAGATTAAGGTTGATTTCTATCGATCCTTGTGATAAATATTGATATCCCTTGCATCAAATTTTGTGAAAAGTTCTATGAGGATTAATATCTTATCGATTATTACCACAATTGCTATATCCTGTGAAAACATAATTTTTGAAAATTTTATTAATACTTATCACTTACCACCATGGAAATCAGTGTACTTCAATAAGTTCACATAGCAAAAAATAAAAATAAAAATTTAAATCAATTTAATTGAAACTAAAAGATAATTAGGGGTTTCATCAAGGTACAATTTGGAAAGGGGATATTTATAAGCATTATATAAGAGAAATATTTTAGTTCTTGAAAGTTTGACATTTTCTGTGCATATAAGTTAAAAAATATCACTTTGTAGAAGGAGATATTTTATCCTTTAAAAGATCCTCAAAAATATAAGAAAATAATTTGAGTTCCTTATTTTTAAAAAGAAATATTTTGTGTTTTAACACTTTCTTCCTCACCCTCCAAAAAAATTATTTCAACTTCCAACATCCAAGTTAAATTTCCTTTGTGCCTACACCATGCATCTTAAGCTAAGATAGATATTAATTCATTGATAATATATATTTATATTGAACTAAAATGTTACAATTTCACCCAATAAGAGTGAATCACAGAGTTAAAAATAGCCAATTAGAACAATAATAGTACAAGTAGCTAATGAGAGGTCGCTTAAGTAATTAGTTCAATATTTAAGAAGAGGTCATAAGTTTGAATCACATTTGAGACACTTAAGACATTATCTAACAATGAGCTAAGTATTTGAAATTATACAAATATTGAAATTCTAAAAGACCTATCAAAAATAAATAAAAGAAGAAATTACATTTTGAAGGTTTTTTTTTATAAAATCCATTTTGATTATCTTGAAAATTAAAATATGTGACCTAAGGTGATGTGTCTACAATAATCACTTTTGTATTTAAGCATTCTTATTCAAAATTTCTCTTCTAGATGTTAAGGAAGACCCTTGCTACATGGTAGTCATGGCAACTAGTAAGTTATTTTTTGGTTGTTTACCTTTATCTTATTTTTTCATGAATCTACCATATGATGTACGAATTGTAGAAGAAGGGATCATTAAAGGCATTGTCAAAATTTAAGAAGGTAAATTATATAGTGAGCAAGATATTTTTACTTTAAATGTTACCTCCTTAATTAGGTAAGTAGGACATATAACTCGATTATGCATCTTTTTCATGATAACAGTAGATATCAAGAATAGTAAAGTATATTACTTTTGTAACCTATTTATTGCTTGTTACTTCAAAGCTTAATCTTTTTAGGTTGGGGTTTAATAAGGTTAATGATAATGCTTTGAGTGATAAGCCCTAGAAGTCCTTATGTAATTTTAAGGTTCAAGTATAGCCTAGTAACCTTGAAATATTATGTACTATGTAATGAAACCAAAAGAGCATCATCATCGTAACCTTGTCCCAACCAAATAGGATTGGCTAAATTAAAAAAAAAAAAAGAGAAAATATAAAAAATTAATCCAAATAAATACCACATTTTTTGAGTAAATTTCTAAATCAAATGATAAAAATTAGGGATTCAAACCAAACACAAATAATCAATATTTTAAAAATATGCTTGAAAATCCTTATCTCATTATTTGTTTAAGCCATAATTTAAAGGGGAATAAATGGTATTTTCTTCTTAAAGAAACAAACTATGTAGTGTTTCTTAAATTCAAGAGCAACATCATATAAGATAAAAGTACTAAAGAGATGGAAAGCTTACTTTCTTTTTTATTGAAATTTGCTTTACAATCAAGATCAATACTATTATAGGTGGGAAGAAAGCATGTGTCATAGATCTATTGTAAAAACCTTTAAGATTTGTAATATCAATGCTAATCATATTTGCAACATTAGAGAGATTGTAATGAATTGATTGTCACTTTTTGGCATTCTCTACTTCTAGTTGAGAAACTATTAAAGCCATTGTGAAAAGTGCACTAGACTCTATATTCACTAACTATATGTAAATCTCACTTCTTTATGTTTGTTTGATGAAATAAAAACTTTAAAAATCAATAAAATAAAGGAAAATTTAGGTGTTACGTAACCAAAATTCTTGCTTTATCAAGATTATATCAAACTTTGTTGGTTTAAAATGTATAATTTAACCAACTATAAACTAAACAATGAGGTGTTAATTTAGTGGTAAGACTCTTGATTTCATAACTCCAAGTTATTGGTTCAATTTTGGTGGAAAATATTAAGTTATAAAGTTTTAATTTAACTATATGTCTTAAGTTATGAATGTTTCAGGTTCCAACCTCTTCCCAAATAGCTTAAGTATTTAGTTCATTATCTAATATGGATTTGTAGCTTAGAAATTATCAATTTTGAGTCACACATAAGTATATCTAACACACCTTTTTATTTTACTTAAGTTTTTTAAAAAACTTATGTTGGCTACATGATCAAGGGTACATATCATCATCTAGTTCTAATTCTAATGTCCCTTTACATAAACTAAGCATCAAAATTGAGCTACAATATTGTTTGTAATCAATTATTAAGCTCTTATATTTTTTATCACATAGTTATTCTTTGATTGATAATCCTCCTTTGATTTACTATTATAAATTTCTTTGGTTGATTTTTTTTATTATTTTTAATCTTTTCCTTTTGTTTATTTATTACAATATTTATTAATGTTCTTTAAGCATGTTTGTGTACGTTTTTTTTTAAATGAAATAAAAGTTTTATTACATCCAAAGAGCCATAGGAGCTATTAAACAGATATTACACTTTCATGAAAAATAAAGATAGACCCTATAAATTGACCAAGCACCAATGGATGTAGAAAAAATAAATCATACAAGTTTTTTGATGTAACATTATTACACTATATTAAATGGGTAGGTACAAGAAAGAAACATATGTAACTTATCTTCAAGGGTTCCTAAAGTGCACAACCTATAAATAAGCACTTCTCAGGGATGTTGAATTTATTTTTCACTTTTATTTCTAAGATGGCGAGAACTTAAGAAAAGCTTGCTAACAACATTTTGATACTTGACTAGAATAGTAGCTAAGAGATAGTGAGTTTCTGTATCTAGTTTATTTAGTCTAATGTGATGTAAATAAAATTATCTTTTTCCATTTACATTAGACCACATCCATGTTAAAACATTTTTCTTGACTAGTTGACAAAGATAATAATAACTTATGCAAAGCTTGCTGATAGCATTCTAATACTTAATTAAGATTGTAGCTAAGACATAGCTTCTACATTTATTTTATTAGATCTAATGTTGCTATAGGAACACCTCTTCCAATCCCCTTCCTTCTTCTCTATAGGTAATTTTTGTAGGTTTTTGGAGTTAGAAAGGCATCTTAGAGGTAAAGAAGATGTCTTGGCTAAGAACTAGAAGGAAATAGAAGACATCCCACATGTCTTGGAGACATCTTGATTAAGAACTAGCTTGTGAAAGAAGACATCTCACACATGGAGAAGATGTCTTAGTTCTTGAGGAGACATCTTATTAGATTTGAAGATGTCTTAGGGGAGACATCCAAGATGTTAGGAGATATCTCAAGTGAAACATCTCATCACTGAAGGAGATATCTCATACCTTTAGGAGATGCCTTTCACTTCCAATTGAGATTTGACTTGAGTGATAGGTTTTTGTAATAAGACATCTTGGAAAAGTTGCAGATGACTTGTACGACTAGGAAAACTTCCAAATTGGTAATTTCAAATTGGGAAACAACCAAGAAAAGATAAGAAAAGATGAATATAGTTAGTAATCTTCAAGTTGATCTTGAGAAAAGATTTCTAGGGTTATTTTCTCTATTTTCTAATAAATATTGGGTTGTTATTTCATAATGCAATGAGATGAGAGATCAAGAGCTAATGAGATTGCCATGAAAGCACAAATGTAATAAAGTGTGTATGCAACTCTTGGGTCAATTATATGTGTTTGCCCTATGTGTTTCTTATGTGCATTCTGTGTTTGATCATAGTCTTGTATTTGTGGAAGAGATCTCATTTAGTTGTGTCTTGCATTAAGAATGATCATTGTATAGTTGTAATTCCCTGTACTATACAATATTGTTGTGTTTGTGAGTGGATTATGTTGTTGTGAATTGTAGAATCATTAATTTGTAATCTTCTTTACATTGAATGAAGACAAATACTTTTCTTATTTTCTATCACATTGAACTATTTTAATATCTAGGTTTAATGGGATTTGAAGGTTAAAAAAAATGGAGTAAACCTACTTCAACTATGATGTAAATAAATTTTTCTCTTTCCATCAACATTAGACCATATCTGTTTTAAAACCTTATGCTTGATTGCTTAGCAAATATGCTTAATATTTTATTGCATATCCTCCCAAGAGATATTCCATTTTCTCAACCATTACATCCCTTGAAAATACTAACCACAATCTTACAAATCTTTAAGAACTACTTTAGAAAATTTATCTTGCCTTAACATAAACAAGTTATGAGAGTATGCAATGAATTGGCATGAGGCTTCTTCTTTTAGAGGTAATAACTTATATTCAAAGGTGTTTGCATTTTCACCTTTAACTCATTCAAAAGAAAAGTTTTTTGCACTCTTTTAATATAGTTCCAAAGTTCATCATTAAGTCTAGATCCCTAAACAACATATCCATACAATATAGTAAGATAGATTATAGTTTGAATTTTTTTTTTCTAATCTTCTAAGCCCAAAGTCCTAAATCTTTGCATTTTTTTTAAAAGCATACAAAGCTTTAAAACCTATTACTATTCTTTTTTTGATGCATTTCCCTGCTTGTAATTTTTTAAATAAATAAGGCTTAAATATTTAAAATAATCTACCGTTTGCACATTAGTACCTCCAAAATGAATGTTATAATAAGTGTTTCTTATACCCTAGATTGTCAATTTGGTTTTATCCATATTCACTTCAAGACCAGATGAGTGATACTAATTTTCTAAATTTTTAACATATTTTGCATACCTTTTATAGTAGTATGGATCAAGGTAGCATCATTTGTATATAAAAGAAGATTCACTACTTAGGATCTAATTTTGATAGCATGACTATTTTTCCTATTCCACAACTATTCCTACTTTCATCAATAAAGATACTAAAGAGAGTTGGAGAAAAAGGATAATCTTGCTTAACTCCAAGTTTATTTTGAAATTAAAATTTTTTCTTTGAATTGCTATTTGGAATTTCAATAATCACTTTCTCGTGCAATCTTTAAGTTTCTGCAATCAAATCTAAAGAAAATTTAACTTTATGCAAGTGCAACCATAGTTTTGTATGAACTATTGAATCATATGCTTTTGTGAAATGAATAAAACAAATAAAAACCTTTTTATTAGGTATTTTTCCAAACTCTATGGAATGTTTGAGAGTAACTAAGTGATCAATAGTGAATTTATTTTATCTAAAATATACTTAACACCTTACTCTAAATGAGATAACTTCAACCTAAGAATTGATTCTCTTTTCTAGCAGAATGCCCAATAACTTAACAAAAATATGATTCACAATGATCATTTGATATTGTTCAAATTATTTTTATCCTCTTTTTTTATATAATAAGATAACTTGACTAGATTTTCAATGTTGATATAATCCTTGTTACTTTGCTAAATTTAAACCTAGCCAAATTTCTCTATGAGTAGTAGGTCCTACCCACTTTAATAATTCTACACATAAACCATATGAATCTATAGCTTTACCAAATGCTAGCATTTTAATACTCTTCATGAATTTCTTAAGAGTAAATTGGAGATGTACTTGTTATACAATAGTAGTAAAATTATCATCTTCTCCTATAAATAGCTTATTGTAAAATGAAATATATTTTCAAAAAATTAGATGATGAAGAGGCTTATGATGAAAGCATTGCTAAAACTATCTAGGTTTCTTTTTAATATTATAAACTAAATATTTCTATTGTTCCTTGATAAATTTCTTTCTCTTAGATTTAATTAAAAATTTATATGCCTTAACTTAACTTTGTTTATGACTCTTATTTGCATTTTTAATATTTTGTCTAGCCTGCATGCAATCCTTATCAAACTATGTCTTATAAGCACCTAATTATTGTGAATTCATAACTTGCTTAGCTAGTCAAGCTTCGTATGCTATCTTGTAAGAGTCTCTTTATTATGTGTTACATTTATATAGTTTTCCTTGACTTCTAGGATGACTCTGTATTGATTTATTTTCTTTTCTTTTTTTTTGTCTAAGAAACAATTTGACTTTACAAAAAAAAAAAAAAAAACCCTCTACATGATGATGACAGTACTTCGCTAAATATTTTCTAATTTTTAACTCCTTAATAACCTGAATATCTTTATAAGAACATAAAAGAAAATTAATGCAAAAGTTACCTTGAGGTCCTATAAAAGTAAATGATGAAAATTAAGAAAATCTAGCAAGGTCATTGCAAATGAGAGGGTCAAGATTTTATGTCTATTCTAATAGTTGTTGATCCATCTTATTAATAGTATCATCTATAGAATGTCATGTCTAGCTATGATCTTCAACAATGTCTAAACTACCAACATTATGAAAACTGGAAACTAAAAATTTTTATTATGTCCAAGAAATCACAAAGGATTTATTAAATGGTTACAAAGCTAAAATAGATTTTTGAAGAAAACTGAAAACATCATTACTATAATGGCCCAAGTAGTAGGATCAATTTGGAAGAAAGTAATCAATAAATTACAATTAATAGTATAATTTAATCAAATATGAGCCAAAGATGGACAAAATAAAAAAAAAATGTTCTTCATCTTCTATGCTTGTTTGCACAATTTGCAAATATGCTCTTCTCTTGGTAAATTGATCCAACAACCTATCTTAATAAGGAGATGACCTATCTTAATAAGGAGATGATGAGAGCTCATTCTTGATCTAGTAATTTTATTTCTTAAATAAATAGGAATAACCAAGAATAGATACTTTTAAGTACTAGATAACAAACCTCCTTTAACAAAATGTAAATCAAAATGCTTTTTCCCTTATGTGTTCAACCAAACTTTAGCCAAGACTTTTTCTTTTATAGTTTTATGGAGGAGCCTTTTATTTAAAGAAAGATCCTCTATTACAATATTCTAGGACTAAAGCCATAATTTTCCTTAATGCAGCCATTCACTTTCTTATATAGTAATCATTATTTCATTAGCATAATTAACTTCCCCCATGTGACTTAACTTCTGAGTATAAGCAATAAATTGATAAAGAGATTCAACTTCAAGATATAAACAAATTTTCTTCTAAAAGTAAGATATTATAAGAACTATGCATTTTCAATTGAAATTCACATATAAGAAACTATTTTTGAACATGCTCTAATTTTTTTCTAATTATGTGTGAAAAGAAAAGATCCCCAAGCGACACATCCATAAAATAATATAGGTTGGACAATATTGTGAAAACGTTTTCTTTTGATCTCCCATGCCAAAATTTATTTCCTACCATAATTATTTCTTAGACCAACTAGAGCTTGCATGCCATTTGAAACACTTTGAACAATAAGGTTATTCCAACTATAATTATTGGCAAATTCCCAAATATTTATAAGATTCACATATATTGAGTCTTATTTCTCTATGGAAAAGATTGTAGTTTCTATTTTTAGCACAACAAACTAGACTTTTAGTCTTATCTATATTAACTTTTACACTAGTGATGAACATCAAAGTGTCACATTGATAGGCCTTCATTGACACGGCCTCATCAATAGGCCCCTGTCGATGGGGTCCCATTTACATGGTGTTGCCCCTTCGATGTAGCTTTTGCTATGTTGACAAGGCCTTGTCCATGTAGCACTATAGAAAAACTATAAATACAAGCTCTCAGTCGTGTTTATGGGAATTCAAGTCATAATAGTAGTAGAGATATTATAATTTGTTTATTTAAAAGTTAGAATATTTTCCCCGAGTGCCCACATAGGAGTGATTAAGTGTACAGATCTTTATTCAAGCACTGTTGTACCTGAACCATACCAGTGTGTACAGCGATAAAGATGAGCTTCTTGATAAGCCTTATAGTATTCTAGATAGCTTAAATGTTTTGTTTATGCATTCATTATTTTTATTAAATATTCAATCAATTAAGCTAAATTAAGCTAAATTAGACTTTAATCAATTAAGCTAAATAGATTAAGTACATAAGTACAATCACTTCAAGCATAAACATGTATTCACTTGGTAATCCCAGTAACATTATTGCTTGGTGCACCCAGTAGCGTAGCACTTGGTAACCTAGTAGTGGATACATGGGTTCAAGACAAGTATAGAAAGTGGGACTAGATGGTTATGTTAGGACTAGTTAAAGGCTAGTTAAGTAAAATTAAAATAGTCATTAAACCACTTCATCTCTCTATTTAAGTATCAAAGAACATAAAACATAAAATGATAAAAATCATACACCTTAATTACACTTAACCATATCTTTCTACATCATAAGTGTAATTGGGAAGACAACAAATGACCTCAAGGGAAGGTTCACTGCCTAAAAGACTACTACACCAGAAACCATAGAGTCCACAGAATTTGACCAGATCACATGTGAATGCTTTGTGATTCGTATGGTTTGTATGGTTGGACATAGAGGCACCTCAATCACTCATCATTAGTGTCATTGCTAGGGATTATATTTATTGAAACATGTACTATAGGATTAGTGAATATTATTAATATCATTGGATGAACTCAAGGTCAACATCACTCTCACATGACATATAATTACAAAATCATATTGATATTTTATTTGTTTGCAAAATGTCTTCTTCTCATAGGTGAATTGATACAAAATTGCTAGTCCCACAAGAGTGCAAAGAAATATACACTCATCCAGATGAGTATGTGCCTGATTTCACCTTCATCCTACATTAGGATGAACAACTATGATGGCATGATATGGAAGGTAACATTGTATTGCCCCTTGATCAATCTATGCCTGGGATGCTACTTCAAACTCTTAAGAAGTTAGGCATCTCAGATCTTTAAGAGGAATACATTGTGAATGGTTATGACATTTGGGACTACCGTCCCACTGAAACACAATGTAGGTGAGATCAACATCAAGAGAGGCATCATGAGGATGAAATGGGGAAGTAGTTCACAAATCCCTTCTTCCTATTGAACCAAGACAACAATGAGGACCCTACCTCTGAGGGCTCTCAACATGAAGATTCTCTACCTATTATTACTAGTGATGAGGGTGTGACCCTGAATCTGTAGTATACAATCCATAATTCAGGTTCAAGGAAATATGGAAGTCAAGGCAAGGGATCAAATAAGCATCAAAATGATAGAAAAACTAATGAATGTGGCCATGATAGCCAAGGGGGAATTGGTAGATTTCATGGTGGAGGTATTCCTCCTCCCTCTTCATCCTTTTCATCTGCATTTGCTTCTTCTTCCTCTTTTGATTTTGAAAGACATCACAGAAGGAATAATCGTGATGGAGGTAAGGAGAAAGGTAATAGTACTAATTTCTATGCGCACAATAATCAAAGGGGTGAAAGAGGACATCATTGGTGACAATGAAATAATGATGATGATGAACCTTTGTTAGTAACTCGAGGTATGCTTAATATTGCAGAGGAAGTCAAGATTTCAACTAGGCATGTGAAAGATAGTCGGATTAAGCGCTTAGATATGAAAAATATCCCAAGATTTGAGGGGGGATATAACTATGATCCATAGACACATCTACAAGCTTTCCATGATGCCTATGCCTTGCAAAACATTGAAAATGATTGGTAGAAACTCATGCTATTTCCTAGGAGACTAGTAAAAGAGGTTAAATGCTAGTACCGATCTTTAGAGCTAGAATTTATTTGTAGATGAAGTACAATGCTTGAACTATTCAATGATAAATACCAAATGTACTCCATAGTGTTTAATCTAAGAAGGTAAATCCAAGGTTGAAAATAGGAAACACATGAACCCTTGGATGCCATCATGGGTAAATATTATTCCCTCTTACACTGATGCCTTAACCATGGTTATTCTCAGAGGGAATAGCTTTGCCACATCATAGATGGGCTCAGAGTAGAAACTAGAAGAACTCTTGGTATTTATGCCTAAAGGAGACTATATAAATTAAGAGCTCATTAGATACAAAGGTTGATAAAGTAGGTAGTAAAAGAAGGTGAGTTGCAAAAAAGGAAAAGTGTAGAAGAATATAATAGGGATCCTTCCATCAGGAAAAGGGAGGTTCAATTTTTTGATAAGGAGGAGTCACCACTCGAAGAAGTGGTGAATAAGAAAACCTTGCCCATCCAAAAATCCATTTCTGATATTTTAGCAAAGGTTGATAAATTATGGGAATATTTGGATGAAAATTTCCAAATTTTTATGAAGATTGTTGAAGAATCCAAAGAGCAAAATAATGATCATAACCATAGGAGGTGAAAAGAAGCTGAATGTGCCTACCAGAGAGGTAAGTGCAAAGCTGCTATAGTAGAAGAAGTTGTGGAGACAAACTCTGATGATGACATGGGTTGTGACATTTATCAATATGAAAATTCAAAAGGATGTTGTCCTATGGTGTCATACTTATAAGAGTATAGGTTGTACATGCTAAATCCTTGATTAGCATGTAGGCAAGCATTCAAATGATTATCTTGTCCTCAAGGTAGTCCAAGGTAGTTTCACCAACAATAACAAGCTTATTATCCAAGTGGAGCTCCATGACAACCATATGAGTAATACCGATAGTGGCACTAACCATAATCATGGGAAATACCACCACCAGGACAATAGTACCCTTATAGGTAACCATATCCATATAGGTACTATGTTCAACAACCCATTTCTCCATGAAGCTCTGCTAGCTGCACCTCATTTCATCATCACTATTACCCTCTAGAGTGCCATTGAACTAATTCACCATCTACTCAAGGGAAACATCCATATCCACACCATCCTTTACATCTATTTGCATACATCCCTTTGCTCTCAACCTAGTTATTTTCTATTCCATCCATGCAGGGTGAAATTACTCCATAGTTGTAACAACAAAATGATACAAGGGTTGTACATTCACAACTAGCCTTCCAGCTGAGTGGGTCAAACAATTAATCTAGGAAACAACCATTTTTCCAAACCAACAGTCCTCCCAAACCTTCACAACCTAACGTGGCTAGTCGCCCTATATCTCAAACACCTTCATCCTCTACATCTAACACATTTGAGTGTCCTTCAAACCAAATGCCACCTTGTATTCTCACTATGATGTTAACTCATGCTATTTTTGATTGGATTAAGGCTAGTAATCTTTCCACAAAAAGATCTAACCTAAGAAGTCCTCTTATTTACTTATAGATCACTAGACATGAGCCATGAAAGACCCTTCTTGATTCTAGTTCCAATGTCAATCTCATCTCCCTTGACATGTACAGGGCTTGGAACCTACTACCTCTTAAGAAGAGCAACATTTTTTTATAATTAGCATATTAGTTAATCACTATTCCCTTGGGATTAGTATAGGACATTGTGATCATAGTTCATGGGTGGTCCTATCCTATTGATTTTCTAGTGATCAAGGTAGAAAATTGCAAAGGTGACTTTCCCATCATTATGAGAAGGGCTTGGTTAAGCATAGTTGATGCACAAATGAGTATAAGAGACATCTCCTTAGAAATATCCAAGAAAAATAAATTTGGAAGGCTAGAGAAGAAGCATGTTCCATGCATCGCGTACAGTGATAACAAGTGCAATTGCGTGCAGAAAGTCTGGTCCATCAAAAGTACATACATTAAAGCATGTAATCAGTGTGCACAAGACACGGATATCCAAAGGTGCCTATGTGTAGTAGCCACAAAATAGGAGGGCATCTAGTGACTGACAATGGACTTAGATAGTAACACACTATGCATGGAACCAACTGAGAGCCTAACATGTGCCTATATCAAAGGCATGGATGAACTTAACCAAGTTCATCACCAACTCTTTGATGATGAAGATGATGATACCTATTGGGGAGAGTTGGAAATCCCTGGTAATTTTAGGCAAGAGCCCCTAAAGTTAAAAACTCTACCAGCTTGCATGGAGTATGCATTTTTAAACAATGACAAGCCAGTTATCATCAATGCAAATCTTGTTCCTAAATAAAAAGACAAGCTATTGATGGTAGTCAAAAATTCCCAATAGCCTTTGCTTGGTCATATCTCGAATTGACAAGAATAAATCCAAGGATATTCTAGCATCATATCTACACTGACCCAGCCATGAAGCTAAGAAGAACCACAAAGGTGGTTGAATCCCAAATTGAAGTAGATCATCAAGGAGAAAATAGAACAACTCCTCAAGGTAAGGTTCATCTATTCCATTTCAGATAGTGAGTGGGTTTACCCACTCATAATTGTACCAAAGAAAGGTGGCAAGTGGTTGGTTTGCATTGACTTTAAGCTATTAAACATGGTAACATTTAAAGATAATTTTCCATTTCCATTTGTGGACCAACTGTTGGACACTATCTTTGAGAATTGCTATTATAGCATCTTGGATGGTTATAGTGATTATAACAAAATCAAAATTATGCTAGAAGATCAAGCCAAGACAACATTCATGAGTACTTTGGGGACTTTGGCATATTAGAAGATGTTGTTCAGTCTGTGTAATGCCCTTGCAACATTTCAACACCTAGTCCTTAGTATTTTTCAATAGCAAATTGGTAGCGAGGTAGAATTCTTTATGGATGACTTCTCTACCTATGGGGCTAGATTTGAGCAAGCCCTAGACTGCCTTGAGAAAGTTCTAAAAAGATGTGTTGAAGCAAACCTTAGGCTTAATTAATAGAAATTCCATTTAATGGTCCAGGAAGGCATAGTACTAGGGCACAAAACTACTTAGTTAAGGATTAAGGTAGACCTTGAAAAGATAAGGGTCATCCAAGGAATCACATGCCAACCAAAGATAGTTAAAGACATCTAATCATTCCTTGGACATACTAGCCACTACCAATGATTCATAGAGAATTTCTTTAAGATCAAAAAGTTGTTGGTTGAGCTTACAAAAAAAGGTGCTCCATTCATCTAGACCAAGGAATGTGAACATGCATTTCAACAATTAAAAGACAAACTTGTAGAAACTCCAATTCTATGGGTACCAAACTAGTCCAAACCATTTACATAACGATAGATGCATCTAATTATGCCCTGGGATCCGTGCTTACATAGTTAGACAATAAGAAACATCCATTGTAAGAGATGAAGCATTATGGATGCATAGTTGAATTACACCACAATTGAGAAAGAATTAATGGTAGTGGTGTATGCTCTTGAAAACTTCAGGCACTATGTGCTTGGTTATAAAGTATTTGTGCACACAAATCATAATGTCATCCACTTCCTAATGAACAAGCTGATGGTGGACCCCTGTATCATATGCTGGCTCATGATCTTGCAGGAATTTGATCTCACAATGATAGATCAAAAAGGGTTTGAGAATTTGGTCATTGACCACCTCTCTTGGTTAAGATGGGATAACAAAGAGGAGTGGAGTCCACTCTCTAATCAATTTCTAGACAAACTCTTCTTGACAGGAGAGATAAATGACTAAGTGCCCATAGAAATAAAATGATACGATAGAATTCTCACTTACCTTCTTACTTAGGAGATGCCACAAGGTCTGGACCTTAGGAAGAAGCAACAGTTTCTTTATCAGGCAAAGTACTTCATGGAAATCAATGGATACCTTTACAAGGTATGCATCGATGGACTAGTTTGTTGGTGTGTTCCTAATGCGGATCAACTACGTGTTCTCTAGGATGCTCATGAAAGCCCTTGCGAAGGCCACTATGTAAGGAGGTGCATGACCATAAAAATCCTGATGGTAGGATACTATTGGCCTACAATCTTCAGGAACATCCACCAATTTGTCTGATCTTGTGAGCATTGTTAAAGAGATGGTGGGATGATCGCTCGAATGGAGGGTCTTCAATAGTGGATTCAACCACTAGAGTCCTTTGACATATGGGACATTGACTTCATGGGTTCCATCACACCCATGTCTAATGGAAAGGTGATGAGAGTGGTTACTCTAATAATTAGAGTGGTTATTATTAGAGTAGTTACTCTAATTATTAGAATGGTTATTATTAGAGTGACAATTTCTCTAAAACTAGAGAGGAAGTTTCTCTAAAATTAGAGGGGCAGTTTCTTTAAAATTAGAGTGGCAGTTTCTCTAAAATTAGAGTGGTAGTTTTTGTAATTATTAGAGTATTTGCTCCCAAGCCTATAAATACAGTGCCCAAGTGCACAATTTAGGGAGTCAAGAAAAAGTCTTAGGAGAGTCCTGGAAGGAAGTCTTTCAAGGGAAGTCTTTTAGAAGTCTTTTAGGAGTCAAGTTAGAGTATTTTCCAAGTGCCTACAGCAGGAGGTCTAAGTCTAGATGGATCTTTATTTGAGCATTGTGTACCTGAGCACACCTTGTGTACGACAATAAAGATGAGCTCTTGGATTCATCCTTGCAGCACTTGAGATTTGTTTTCTTACTCATTTATTTTATTTTATTTTCTTCTGCATTTATTTTATTTTATTATTTTATTTTATTTTACATTTCTGTTATTAGCACACATAGTACGATCACTTTGAGCATGCATGTAACACTTGGTAACCCAGTAACAATTAGTGTTTGGTAATCCCAGTAGTGTTGTGCTAGTTCAGGATATGTATGGAAAGTGAGAACGGATACTAGTGTTAGGATTAGTTTAAAGCCTAGTTAATTAGTAGTTAAGTTAAATTAGTCACTTAGTGATCTCTCTCTCTCCTCCCTTATTAGTAGTAGGACATAAAAATATAAAAGCTATAAAAATCATATGCCTCAAACTTACTTAACCATACAATCGTGACATACAAGTAAGTTTGGGAAGACAACGATCAATCAACCCGTCCTTGTTCCACAAAGGCGCATAGGCACTTAGTCCTTGGAATTTAACCAGATCATGTGTGAAATGCTTGTATTCATATGGTTGAGCGTGGGGTTACTTCGCTGCTCATCAAAAGGCATATATCATCATAGCAGTTGACTATTGCAACAAATGGGCAGAAGCAACAGTTGTCATTAATTGTACATCATCCACTACTACTAGATTTGTACAACAAAATGTTGTCAATAGGTTTGGGGTGCCACGCACACTAATTTTTGACAATGGAACTCATTTTACAAGTGCCACCTTTCAAAACTTATGCAATGCTTGGGGGTCGAACATAAATTAACAACACACTATCAGCCCCAAGCCAATAGTCAAGTATAGGTAACTAATAGGGAAATCACAAAGATCCTAATAAAGACCATAATCAAATTTAGGAGAGATTGGAGCGCAAAACTCAACGATGGCCTACCACTCAACATGGAAACTCCCTATTGGCTACTATCCCTACAAGTTGGTGTATGTAAAACTTCCAATATATTCAATTTAATCTAAGCTCTGTACACTCTCCATAGCCTATGAATTGAATCTTGACCTAAGCCTAGCATAAAAATAAAGATTGATCAACCTCAACATGCTAGATGAAAATCTATTAGTGGCCCTATCTTTTAATGAAGTGCACAAAATATTTAACAAGCAACAACATGACCTAAGAATATGGAAAGTAAAATCTCAACTGGTAGATAAGATTCTCTACTAGAATCCCACACATGTACCTTATAAAACTAAATTCCAAACATTGTGGGAGGGATCTTATATAATTGGTGAAACCTTTCCTTCTAGGGCCATGACCATATACAAACTTGGGAATCCAAATAAAAGGCAGTTGGTCAACATACAATAGGTAAAGATTTTCCAAGAGCCCAAGCAAGCCTGTGCAACAAATACCTCAACAAATGGACAACCACACTCAATTTTTTGAATCTCCTCCTTTCAACCTGGTCATGGGGGAGATGGCCATCCATGCTAAATCATCCATGTGGCTCCTCAGTTTTTTTATTTTGTAAGTTATTTATTTTACACCTTTTTGATTTTAAAATTTCTTCTTGTTTTACACCATTTTTTGTTTTACACCATCATTAGTACATTTAAATCTTTCTTAAATAGTTTAAACTTTCTTATATATTTTACTTTGTTTTGTTTAAGTGTGATTTTCAAATTTTTGCTAATAAACGTGCTTTGTGCCAAAAGCTCACAGTGGTGTTGTAGCTATTACTAATGGTGGTTTATGCTTGATGTTTTTTTTGATAATGTCTGGTTTCTATTTTTGAATTTTTGTACCAATGGTTGAGTCATGGTCTCTTTTTCATGGAACAAGTAATGAGTCCACAACATCCACTCATTCACAAACTCTATGATTTTCCTTATTTTGGAAGTTTGAGCTCCCTTTCATTAAATCAGCTTTTAATAAATTGATGATCTTGGTAGTTTTCAGAATTGGGAACAATTCAAAGGTTTGTATAGGGTGCGACTTCAAGGGGACTTAATACTCTTTATACTCTACTTACTTAGGTGCTTGAGTGTTTTTCATTAACTTTTTATCATTCCATATTCTAATAATAGAAAGTTAAATGAAGTATTTGCATGGTGTGGTTTCCATCCAAAAAGAAACAAAAAATAAATAAATAAATACATGATGGGAATTCAAAGCACATCCCTTGGACAAATAAATGGGCCACAAGAACTAGTTATGGGACTAGAAAGACATGTACCCATGCTTAAAGGTCCCCTCGAAGGCCCTCTCTCACTTCCTACTTCTCTTTTCTTCTCTTTATGGACTAGTGGTTATTTTGTGGGAGCACTCTTATGTCTCAAGGAGGTGGATCAGTCTTGGAGTGGTGATGCGAAGTCACTGAAAGAGGTTGGTTTTGGTTTGGGCTAAGGATGGATCTTCTCAAGTCATTTTAAACTCAAAATCCACAAGGGACTTCTTATGATCTCAATTTGGAATTCCATTCCACCTTCTCCATCTTCCATCTATGTTGACCTTTATTCACCTCATTGTTGGTTTCTATGTTCTTAATTCCATGTCTTGGTTTGACGTATTTGAATTCTTAGGTAGAATCTTCTAGGTTTTGGTCCTTAACTTCCATTGACCATTAATCACATATGGGGCCCACAAACTCCTTAGGTTGAGGTTATGCAAGGGCAAACAAGGCATGTGCCTATTGCAGGGAGGATCCACTTGCATATCTCTTAGTTGGGTTAGTTAAGCACCTTATCCTTAGGCATTCTTGCAAACAAAATCTTTTGTACATCCATCTTCCACATCAGACCATGTTCTCCTTTACATATTTTATTCATTAAATATGTTCACTATTAAAATTTTCAATTTTTGAACTTTTAAATATCCTCTTCAATGATTTTATCATATTCTTGGCTTTTCTAGGGTTCCATGGACCCCAAATTCATTGAAAAATTCCTCATTTTTTGAGATATTCAAATTTAAATTTTTTGCTTATGGGCCTCATATATAGGGCCCTGTCGACAAAGTAAACCAAGATATGAGGCCTTGTATATGAGGACCTGTCAACATAAGGGAAAAATAGTATATATAGGCATGACCCCACTTGAAAAAGTTAACATCTTCTCACAAACGCCAAAGGAGTTTTTTAATTTTTCAAAGCCCAAAACCTTCTATAGCCCATAACTTCGAAACCATTTATTCAAATCACTCCATTCTTTAACCTTGCAACTACCAAATGTAAGCTCTTCATCGTGGGGGCCACAAATATACCATTTTTGACAAAAACATTTTTGCCATTTTTCTAACTCCCACAAAGGTTTAACTAAGAAATCAATTATTAAACACCAAATTACAAGAGTTAGACCTTTCCAATGAGCTCCAATGACATTTATAATAAATAATTAATAAAATAATCAATCTACCATGGTCCACCCTTAGCCAAAGTGTAGCTAACTAATAATAGAAGGTTGTTAGGTAACTAATCCATGGATGTGTTGTGACCACATATGGCACCAAAAGGAAAGCATACATAGGAAGTAGGATTGTCTCAACCAAGGGAGAAATGACCTAAAATAGAAAGAGGCCAAGAACAGGCCCAAAAAGAACTAGTAGCAGCCCATGCCATAGGTCCTCTTAGGGAAGAGGTAGAAGTGGAATCTATTAGATAGATTCTAGAACCACCAGCAACAATAGAATACTCCTATCAAGATGATGTGCTACACCATAAGAAAATCTAGAGGTGACCTTGACAGAGGCTTGCCTGAATCAGATTAGATTGCAGGAGGTCTAAAAATTGATGTTCCATGAATTATACTTTGGCCCATTCCTGGAGCAAGCATCAAAAGAAGTGTGGGACTAGCTAAAGACCTCTCCCATGTGGCCAATCATCACTTCCATTGGGGAGTGGTACATGGGAGAGACATTTCTATTTTGGAATAATAGGTAGCCCAAATCAACAGTGAAAATCAAGGACATATCAGTGTTCTACTGTAGTGCTTGGGTTGCCTAAAATAGGGGTAAGTCTTGCTAAGATCCTAATGCAGGCAAATCCTAGCATTAAGAATGAATGGGTTTAGTGGTGATATGACATCGACTGCAAGGAGTTTGGTGCACTCACACCAATAGAGAGGATCCATTATAATATTGCAACCTTCCACCTCAATTTCATAATGAGGCCAAGGAAAATCACTGCCTTTGCTACCCGAGCATGTGTTGCTCTAAGTGGGAGATTCCCTATCAACCTTCCAAAGCTAATCTATCTAGAGATGGAGAAGTGGTTTAAAGAAAATGAATGTGGAAGAAAGAAACTTGCCTTCCCATGCCTCATCAAGAAAATTTATCAGAGGGGAGGAATAGCCTGTTACACCAATGACATCGTTAGGCAAGTTCTAGTTGCCAACTAGGTAGAAATGATGAAAGATAACACACCTATAATGACTATCTAGCAAGAGGAGTAGCGATCACCACCTCTACCCACCACTCAAACAACTATGTCAGACATCGCTACAACTACTCAACGATTGTACAAATATAGAAAAAGGCTCTTCAGTGAACAAGAGAAATAAGCAGGCATGAGTGGTAGGGACCCATCCATGTATAGATCAGCAATGAGTCACCTAAATGATGTGGCTCAGAAAATTAGTTTGATGGGTGGAGGTGGGTCCATTTTTTTAGTCCAAAGAATGTAGTTGCCCATGAGGTTGAATCCCAGCACTAAAGAGGTCACAATATCTCTCACAGAACAACAGTCACTCCTAGAAATCTCTAGAAACACTGCAACCTTCTCAGTGTGCTTAGAGGAGGATGAAGGGGTAACTATATTGGTGATTCAACACCAAGGGTAGGAGACTACGATGGAAGTGGTCATTGATCATATTGCCAGACTCTTAATGCACCTGTGCAATTTGCACCGGATATCACTACACTCAAAGATGTGTAGATGTTCGCATGAATAAAAAGTAGTAGAATAAATGCAGCATAACAAGAAGATTTGCTGGACTAACTGGTGGGAATCGAGTAACTACTTCTGGATGTCTTTGACCTTTCAGACAACATTACTACAACCCAATCAGAGCTACTTGAGGCAAAGGACAAGAATATCATCTTGGAGGGGCAACTCAAAACAACTAAGGAGCTTAACAAACGCTTGCCAATCCTGCATTTCTCATTCGAGCACTAACAAGAGATGAAGCTATGCAAAAAATTCACACCAAACTGAAAGGGGTTGAGCGTGCAATGGAAACGATGGTATTTTATAGATCCTTGGCAAAGGCCACACAACAAAAGATTTAGAAGGCCTTGGATCAGACCTGCTAGGAGAACATCCAATCGACTGTAAACAACCATTAACTATGAAATGTTGATACGCACAAGTAATAATTAATTGATTTCATCCATCAGTAGTAGGAGCAATTGGCTAGAGCAAACACAGAACTGAGGAGATTGTTAGCAGAGAACAAGAATCTCTCCATGGAGGAGGTGCATGCCCTTTGCCAAAAAACTACAATCGAGTTAGCTGCTTGGAAATCTGAAGCTCTTAAATTTGAGAAAGTCAAAGATCATCACAGAGAGCAAGTCAGTCTACAAAAGGAAATAAACAAAAAAAATATCTAGTTGGTGAAGGTGAAAATGAATGAAGCCCTCTAGCAACTCTAACAAGGTAGAAAAGTTTGGCAACCCATCGTTGATGGGATAGATGCCTACAACAAGGCAAAAATCTGCACAAAGGAGTTACAAATTGAGGAGATGATAGAATATATTGAGCTTGCCAATCTTTGTTATGTAAACCTGGCCATGTTGACTACCAAACGACTACGGTCAAAGCTCAAGAAATAGATGGCTAGCTTGTACTTGTTGTATGAGGCAAAGTTCAAGTATCACAAAGACACCAAGTAGAAGCTTATAGTGGCAAACACTAAACTTGAAGTTCTTAAGGCATGATTCATTGATCAACGATTAACTATTGAGAACTTGGCCAAAATGATGAATGACTACCACGAGCTGCAGAACGCAGTCAAGGTGTTCGACATCGAACGTAAATAGTCTACTGCCTAGTTTGTCAGTGTGAAGGAGATGATCCCAATAATGCCCTATCCAAGGGATATCCCCATTCCAGCCCACATTGGTGATGTCGCGTGGATTGTGAATGATCCCTAAAGTAATGAGGAGAAGATGAAGACATTACTTGATGCCTTTCACCTTGCACTGAAGGTTGCAACTGTAGCAAGATAGCCATAGTTGCCTCAACTATTAAATGCGCCCGAAGTCATTGAGTGTATGGATCTTTATGTGAGCACTGTTGTATGTGAACCACACTAGTGTTTATGGCAATAAATACAACCTTCTTGATAAACCTTACAACATTCTAGATAGCTTAAATGTTTTATTTATGCATTCATTATTTTTATTAAATATTAAATTAATTAAGCTAAATTAGACTTTAATCAATTAAGCTAAATAGATTAAGTACATAAGTACAACCGCTTCGAGCATAAACATGTATTCGCTTGGTAATCCCAGCAGCCTTATTGCTTGGTGTGCCCAGTAGCGTAGCACTTGGTAACCCAGTAGTGGATATGTGGATTCAAGATGTGTATGGAAAGTGGGCCTAGATGTTTATATTAGGACTAGTTAAAGGCTAGTTAAGTAGTTAAATTAAGTGAGTTATTAAACCACTTCATCTCTCTATTTAAGTACTAAAGAACATAAAACATAAAACGATAAAAATCATATGCCTCGATTACACTTAACCATACCTTTGTACATCGCAAGTGTAATTGGGAAGACAACGAATGACCTTAGGGCAAGGTTCACTACCTAGAAGACTAGTGCATTGGAAAATATAGAGTCCATGGAATTCAATCGAATCGCGCACAAACGCTTTGTGATTTGTATGGTTGGGCATAGGGGTACCTCGACTGCTCATCAACTAGAATGGTTGCAATGGTCATGGAGAATTTGAAGCATATAATTTAATCCTATAGTTGATTTTGCAATCAAGGCCACATCATCTACAAAGAGAAATATGTTTACAAATAATCCATTCATTGACATACGATGATTAGAGGTATTTTGCATCCATTCATCCAATTCATCTATAAATATGCCAAAAAGTGTAGGGGACAATAAACAACTTTGTTTGTCTTCAACTAAGCTTTTGATAATTGTTCCTTCTGCAATAAGATTATCTTCAATAAAAATGTTAACCATCTCATAGATTCCTTTAGTAGCAAAAAGGAGATATCCACAAATAAACACGGAGTCTTTTGCTGAAAATTTTACAATATTTCTACTTAAGAACTAAAAATGATTATCATTAGAAAACTCTATAGAATCATACAATGTAGCATCTTTAGGGGCAAAATGACATATGGTAAGGAAACACAACCATATTGACATAAGATTTTTAGTCAAATATATTGTTTATAATCATCACTTTTTTTCTAAATATACATAATTTTCAAGAGATTTCCATACTAACATTGCAATACCACTAGAAGATCTTCTTCTTTGCCCTACTTTTGTGTTTCTTGCAACAAATTTATTAAATCCAGGAACTATAAAATCTACAAAACTAACATCTTCCCAATTTCCAACAAAATCAAAAATATCGAAACTATAAAAAAAAGCTAATACTATTTATTGAAACAACTCTTTTAATTACACAATTCAACGTGTTAATTTAATAATGAAAACCTTAACATAGAAATATTTAATTACAGGTTTGATTCCAATGAACACCGTAGTAATAAATAAAAAACATAGTATAAGGAATTCTGAGATTGCGCTCTAGTAGGGTCTCGATTCAGCGTACGTAAAAAGTCGGTTTCAATCCTTTCTTTTTATTTGTATAAGATTCAAAATCAAGTATTTATTGGGACAAAGCTTGATTCTTTGGTCTGCATCTCTGACGTTCACCATAGTCGTCGTCTTTTTAACATGCGTCCAAATTTGTGGAGGACTGTCTGTGAGTAAGCCAACGAAGCCATACGTACGTACGTACTGTTGCACAGTATGTTGGCCAGACCAGGCTGGAACGGCAGCATACGCTTGCTACTTAAAATTAAAAACAACATAACCAGTCTGCCATTTCAACTGTCCAACTAGCAAGTAAGATGTGGTGGCCAATTTGTACACAGCTACCGTTCAATCTATTCGATGTTCGACTTTTCCGCCCTCTGCTTTTCTATTGTTTTGTCGCTTGTGGCATCTCTTTTGACATTTGGACGCTCGGAAAAGTATGATATATCAACTCATATTTTCACGTCAACGAACATCGTAGAAATCATTTATTACTTGATTTCACAAGTCTCCAGTTAAAACTTGAAAGGTCTGTTGACACGTTGTTTCCAATATCGTGCATTTAGCGTCAACCCAACCACCGCCGTCTCTGCCTCGTGAATATGTGACACGTGTACCAGAAGAAAAAAAATCGTCTCTGGAGTCAAAAATTTGGGCTTGCTTTCAAATTTGATGGCTATGAATGGTAAAGTGCTTCAGGTTTGCAACAGGCCATGAAGAGTCATTAAAACGTCTTTTGGGAGTGTTTCCCTAATATACGCTTATTTTCCAAGCTTAACGGTTTCATGAAACGCTTATTTTTATCACCTTTCTGTGATTAAATACGGTTAATAGAAGACGTCATTTTATATCGACGTAAGGTTAAGTAATTGCCTATGCACTGTGGACCGGTGAATTTGAAAAATTAGTATACATGGCCTCCCATATTCTACAGAAATTATGAGGATGTAAAAATCATTTTATAATCAAATATTTGTTATAATATATCTTTTTTCATTATAAAGAGACTTTTTTTCTTAATCTAGTACTACGATAATAATGATACGGTGGTGAATTCATTGTATTGGAGATGCTCTGTAAATAATCACAATAAAGACTTTTAATTAATCTAAAATATCTTAAAATACTCCAATATTTTCAATAAACATGTCAAATAAAAAGTAGTTGAGAACCCATTATAAATTGAAATTCTGAGTTTCTTTGTAGGTCACATAACGTGTGGTTTGTGCAAACAATCTATACCCCAATATGCAATAGGGCTTGATTGGACTTTATTTTAAGTTATAAGAAATTACATGTTTCTTAAGTTAAAAGAGGTGGGTTTGAACCTGGTAGCTACAAAAAGTAGGCTACAAGGTTAACAATTGGCATTGACCTTCCTTGGTGAATGGAATGAACATGGCATTGACCTTCCTTGTTGAATGGAATGAACATTCGAACATTAAAAAAATCGAGTAAAAATAAAGATATCTACCCTCCAAGGAAGTGCCCAAAAAAATTAAAATTTGGCATTGACCTTTCTAAGACCCTATTGAATGGAATGAACATTTGAGCATTAAAAAACTCAAGTAAAAATAAAGATATCTAAGGCTATTTTCAGGTGCATTGATTCCTTCTAAAGGTGGAAAGGTATACATGGTGTACATTTCCTTATAATACGTGAGATAAAAACAAAATATTTATGGACCTTAGGTTCTCATCGTATACGATGAGAACCTAAGGTTGATAGATACTGACGTATCACAAGGGATCCACATGGGTTCCAATTCTCACGTGAACACCAACAAACTTTTAATTAAAATTTGGAAACAGTGTGTCCCGAAAATTTAGGGCACACCAAGCAAATCGGGCCGCCGAGAGCACGTGCATAGGAAGTGTCGGACCAATGGTGAGTGGCCACGCCGCAGGGCCACATGCATGCCACGTGGCAGCAGCATGGTCTCTGTCGTGGCAGCATTTGTAATGTCCATGAACCGTTGCGGCCACGTCGCGCAGGCCGACGTGTACCGTACCGTCGGCCACGTCTCGGTTTCAACTTGGATTTGATTCCACTCCGTTCCGTTCGCTCCTCCATCAAATAAAAAAGCGACAGTCAATAATTGGACGGAAAGCCATCTATAAATGACGGAGGGAATGCTTTGCTCGTCATTTGTCTTGTATCCTGTTCGTTTTACAGTCTTCGTTTTTGCTCGTCATTTGTCTTGTATCCTGTTCGTTTTACAGTCTTCGTTTTTGCTCGTCATTTGTCTTGTATCCTGTTCGTTTTACAGTCTTCGTTTTTGCTCGTCATTTGTCTTGTATCCTGTTCGTTTTACAGTCTTCGTTAATGGCTTCCCAGCAGCAGCAGCAACAACAACAAGATGAGCAGCAGCAGCAGCAGCAACTGTCTGCAGTTTGGGCTCGTCTACATCCCCATCAAGTGGATTCTCTTCTACGCATCTATGATCCCTGTAACGTCTCTTGGATCCTGCAAGTATGCACCTCTATACTATACCTCGGATTTTGTTTGATTTCAACGTACAACCTAGATATAGAGATAGATGATAGACAATAGGCATTATTCCTTATCTTTTTAGAAGATAAAAGATCTCAATGTTTATCTTGCTAAAGTGTTTGTTTACTGAGCTTAAGATTTAAGAAACAAGCACCTTTCCATTCCATCCCTCTGCTTCTGAGCATTTTATTTTACTTAACAGGCAGAAGAAACATTTTCATTATAGTTTGCTAGACAGGCAGAAGAAACATTTTCATTATAGTTTGCTAGACAGGCATAAGAAACATTTTCATTATAGTTTGCTTGACAGGCAGAAGAAACATTTTCATTATAGTTTGCTAGACAGGCAGAAGAAACATTTTCATTATAGTTTGCTAGACAGGCATAAGAAACATTTTCATTATAGTTTGCTTGACAGGCAGAAGAAACATTTTCATTATAGTTTGCTAGACAGGCAGAAGAAACATTTTCATTATATTTGCTTGACAGGCAGAAGAAACATTTTCATTGAATTGCGTGCAGGGATTGCCGGAGCAGCAGCAACGAGAAGAGGCGATAGAGAGCATGGTGGCCGAGGCCGAGGCCCGGCACAAGGATCCCGTCTTGGGTTGCGTCGGCACCATTCATCGCCTCCTCCACACAATCCACTCCCTCCAAACCCAAATTGTCCATACTCAAAATCAGATTCAGATTCTCTCCATAAACTCTGCTGCTGTTTCAACCCATGATCATGTCGATGATGACGATGATCGTGAATGAAGATTACGCCTTTTAAGAGGAACATCCTTTCTTTTAATTATGCTCCTCGTATATTCCAGTGTATGCCCTCGCCAGCGTCACCATCGTTGCAGATTGTTCACGCAACTATTTTTACGCCGATGTTGAAGGGTATCGTGCTGAACTCAAACAATGCAGTTAATATGATATCGATATCTCGGTCAAACTCAAGGTCTAATTTCGGCTACGCCAACCCACGTATACCTGGTAAACAGAGAGCCAAAAACAAGTTGCTATGAAATACCCAGGACGTAACCATCGCAAAATGACAAAAATAATAATAATATAGTAATACAGAAAAGGAGGAACGAGTAAAGAGTCCGACGTAACGATCGCAAAATAATAATAATAGAAAAGAAAAGGGCGGAAACGGACAAAATGCCAGATGGTAAAGCGAAACGTTTCAAAAAAGCAGTCGTTATCAGACTGAATTTCATTTTGAATGTTAATGGACATTGTTCCTCCTCCCTACGCAAAAACGACGAACGTGGCCGTGGCCGTGGCCAGACGCGGCTCAAGCTGTGTATCATGGATTCATGCATCGATTTTGTTATCCAACTCTGAGTCAGAAATATAAAATTAATAACTTGCGCGGTCTCAAATCTGCAGCCAGGTTTGACTGGAACGTCACAATCTGATCGAGAAGGCTGCCAATGCCCTGCCTGGTTAGCCTGTCTTCAAAAACATTGGGACCGTTGGCATTGAGGAATGATCATTCAATTGAAGTCGTAGCTTTTAACCACTTCTTCAGCGGCAATCAAGATGAAACCGAATCAGAAGCAACTTGTGTGTTTTTAACTACCTATGACCACATTCATGTCGGAGCTGGCAGCCAGCACTCAGGAAATCGACGGGAAGATCATTGTTTAACAGTTCTAGAACCGAGTTAGTGGCGTATGAATTTGTGCTGCAAACATGGTCGTCAGCCATTTACTCCAAAAAAGTGTTATGACGATTTTTCTGAAACTAGAGTAATTGCAGTAATAAAAACAAGATGGTAAAGTTACTGAGGTGCATAGATTCAACCTGAACCTTCCTGGGGTAAACACTGTTTCTTATGATTTTAAGAATAGTATGATTCAGAAACAAGATTTCGGAAGATTATTCATTTTTCATGCTGTGGTTTATTCTGTAGCTCCGAGGCATCATGGTAATTCTGTTTTCTTATTTTCCAAGCCAAAAAGGCATTAGGTAAACAGGGTCTGTACAGAGTTCACCAACACTACCAAATAATACCATCATCTGATTTTAAAAGTCAAGATTTTATTAAAATTGGTTGAACAAGTTTGAATGCTCGTAATGATTATAATTTATGAAAGCACTACCTGAACTAAATAACACATGCTGTCGGTGACGTGGGACGACGTGCACGACAGGTAAAGGTTATTGTTGTTCTTATTAGACACGAATGGCACAGGGTCTTGAATGCCCATACTAAAAAATGATGGGTTTCAAACGAGGCACGTACTCCATTGGCTGAGGCAGGTACATCATGTATCTTTGTTTTGTTTTAATTGGTGTGTTTGCTCTGTTTTATGTCTTTGTCCCATCAGCAGAGACACATTGAAGTTTTAATGTCTATCAGTGCGACTCACTGCGATTCGCACGACGTCGCAGTGTTCAAGACAACAAGATATTCACAGTGCGTATGCGACTGGCACTGTTTTTGGATCCTTTGGGAAATTTGAAAAAAGCGACTATAATTGTGAATTCCTTGGGGTGCCGGGCAACGTCGGGGCAACGTTGTCACAATAATGTTTTATTTTGTGTCTTGATTTGTTATTGCGAGTGACCTGCATCTCGCAGTCTGGTAGCATTTCTTTCGCATATTATGAAGTTGTTACGGCGATTGAACTGCTACTCGCAGTCTGGTATCACTAGTTTAATCTGTTTTTATCAGATTGTGAGTGAGCTGCAGCTCGCATTCTAATAGCACTATTTTCATGTCTTGTTAACTTGTGACTGACTGATTTGCTACCCGCAGGTAGCACTGTTTTATTCTGTTTTTTTATTTCTAATTGCAAGTGACCTGTGGCTTGCAGTCCAATAGCATTGTTTTCACATCTTATAAACTTGTGATTGCTAAGTGATCTGCTACCGGCAGTCTTGTAGCACTGTTTTTTTGTTTTAGGTGGAGTAAAACTAGGAAGTTTTTCATGAAAAATGTTTTTGTAAGGTCTGAGTCTAAGAAGTTATATAAATTCTCAATTGAACTAGAAAAGAAATACATAACTTTATTGTTGCTTAAAGACATGGATTACTGCCGACACGCCCTAGCCCCCCCTCCCCCCCCCTCTTCTCTGTTGGGCTCGTCGTTACTGTTTGTGTGGGGTTGTGCCCCCTGTTGGGGGTGCAGCCCCCCCTCCTGTCCTCCCCCCTTTTGGATTCATGATTCTTGTCAATGAGCAACATATAAATTCATATACCTTTTTTGAGTTAAGTGCTAAGATTGTAGGCTCCTAAGCTTTCTTGGATCATTTGTAATGAGCTTTCTTTGTAAAACCATAGCATATGTTATTGTAAGTCAGTTGTAGTAATATTATGACTTGAAATCAATACTTTGAAGCAACTGAAATATTAAGATGCATCGTTTAGAATGATGACATTATGTGCCTTTCTTAGGTGAAGGATCCTTTTTGTGTTTAATTGTAGGCATTGAAGAAATTGTATTTTGATATCTCTAAAGTTGTCTTCTTGTTTAGTATTTTATAGTTAATAACTCATATATATTAATGGTAAGATGACTATTATTTTAATATTTGATCACTAATGGTGGTTTGATGCAATATTAATCTGTCTATATACATGACATGTAAATGTTTAGGTGTGCTACAATATATTACCAATTTCTTTAATGTGTGCTAAGAATGTTAATTTTAATGTAGCATAACTATAGCTGGCTATTTGTCTATGAAAATTTGTCTTCATAGCAATTGCTATTATTAAAGTTTTATACAATCATGAGTGTGATAAAAGCTAAAGGGAATAGCAAAAGAGATTTTTCACGTGAGTACTTGTATTTATTTAGTTGTAGTTTTTAAAAAAATATTGTAATACACTTGTCAACAAATTTTGTTTGTATTATGTTATTCTAAATGTTATTTAATTTTTGAAATTGTAGCTATTGCCTTAGTTTGTAAACGTAATGTTAAAAGTATTTTAGAGTTTCCAGAAATGTCTATTCTTTCTAAGAAATTAAAGACAATAGGAATTTATAATTGGATGAGAATAGGAATTTATAATTGGATGACAATGGAAGGCTAATGATTGATAGATGGTGTTTCAGTTAGGGTAAATACTTTGCAAGCCACTGTACAAGGTCAGAATTTCATCTTTAATGCAAATGATATTGCAGATATCATACAAGTTTTATGTAGCAATGAGTCAACTATCAAGGAACAAAGGTGGAAGAAAAGTAAAAATTATTTAATTTAGTATGCTCAAAAATTTGATAAGAAAGATAACAACCCAAATTGCTATTCGGAGTTACTGTTGCTCTTCAAATGTATACAATAAGCATTATTTCTAGTAAAAGAAATCAAAGCTAAGATTTGTAATAATGCAAATTTACTCATGTGGGCATTGGATAGTGTTGATGCGTAAATTTTGGACATGCGAACACCTGTGAAAACTCGTTTTAGGAGACTATTGCCTAGGGTGCCTCCCATATGGGTATGGAAACCCGGGAATAGTCTCAGCTGGAAAGAGTTATGTAACAAAATAGTAATAATAATATTTTAAACACAATATTGAAACTTAAATTTAATTTTAGGAGGGTTCTGTTATGTTTCGAAAAACATATAAAAATCAAAATTAAACATTTTGTGTAGTTTTTGAGTAAAATAAATAACACAAAAAAAATTCAAATTAAAATTAAAATTTATCTGGTGCTCTAAGTAGAAGGAAGATTCAGCCACCGGTCTCTAGACAGAGGCTAGACGTCCTAGAAGAGGCCCCTGATCGTTGCCTCGTGTTGGCTACACCTGTGACCGTGCTGGCACTGCTGCTATTGGGCGTTGGTCTCTGTTGCATGGGCAAAAAAGAAAACAGGAAAGAAAACGTGTCTGTTTCTGTCTGAGAAAATAGAAAAACTGTTGTTCAGCAATTGCTACTGCAGTGCATGCACACTGTCATCTTCAATCTATCTGCGACTGCTGTTAATGTTTTCTGCACATTTCACACTCTTGTCGTGTTCTACCGCCTGCTGGCAGAAGAGAGAAGACTGCCGAAGACCCCAGCATCCAGAGAGAGGGCCATCGTTTGCGGCTCGCAGCAACAAGAGGTTAAAAGATGGGTTGCATGTGGGTAGAGAAAATAGAAAAATAAAATAAAACAGTGGCTGCAGATGGACATGTGCTGCCAGCCGCTACGCATTTCAAAAAGAAAGATTGGCCCCCAGACCCTATTGCCAATCCCAACCCTCCATAGCGGCATTGCGGGAGAAACCCTAACCCTAAACCGTCAACTGCCAACTACCTTTGCCATGCCAAATGCTACGTGGGAAAACTGCCACCACCAATATTTAACATTTGAAACGGTGTGAAATGCATAGAATAAAAAATTTTGATATAGAAAATTGATGGCACTTGTTATTGATAATAAGGATAAGCACAAAAAATTTACCGTGTAAATTCAAATACTATATGAACTTAGAAGCATTTCAATAGAGGTTTACACATCAAGTTGTAATTTTAGGGAACATTACCTCTACAACTCTATATCTAACCTTGCAACTAATTTAAAGTGTAATTATTATGTTATTACTGTTGGTCAAGGCCCTATGCCTAGCATGGGTGAGGTTGGCCTCAATAAATAGCAATGAAGGTCATCCTTTTGATATCTTAGTGACCATACTATTTGAGATGAGGAGGCATGGAAGGGCATGATAGTTTCATGATATTAGCAACTTTCTTGGCTTTCTAATTATTGTGAGCAAATTATTACAAAAACACAATGTATAGGTTATCCCAACATAATTTTAGAATATAGTGAAGTTGGATTCTGAAAGCATTTTCAGGAATGCATTATTATCTAAGAGGGTTGAAAGGTCATCTAATGTAAATGAAAAAGATAAACCTTCTATGTAAGATGTGTGCCATCATGACAAATGTTCTTTGAAAAAAATTGAAGACAAGTTAGATAATATGATTAAGACATTATGCCAATATTTCAAAAGCAATGCAATGCTTTGGAATATTATGTAGGAGTTGAAATTTGACAAATCTAAATTGTTGAAAGAAAATAATGCATTGAAGAAGAAAATAGAGAACTTTGTGGCTAATGAAATTAGTTGCATGAATAAGCTTATTATTTAGAATCAGAAAATGGGTGATGGAATTATAGCACTAAATACTAAAATTGACATGCTAAGGAATGCATCCGTGTCTAAAAACATTCATCCTAATAGAGGTAACATCATAGAAGACCTTAATAATGGTATGATGTTGTACACTTTCTATATTTCTTTAAATATTTAGGATTTTTGGAAGCTTCTCTTTTAATGTTCTTAATATAAACGTGTGTAATAGATTTGGATGATATGGAAACACCCAAAGTAGCTAGAAGATTATTTATTTTTTCTAAATACAACAAAGAACAAATAATTTATGAGAAGAAGAATTTGCAAAAACCAACAGGTAACTAAACTTAATATTAGTGTTGCATGTGTAATGTTTAGAAATTTAAATTTTTGATTTTTTGCGCATCCTATTATCTTATTATATGTATAAAACTATCATGGTAAAATGTAGTTTGACTTTATTATCAAATTTTTTCCAGTTTGTAGTTGATGCCAATGTTGATTTGAAATCACTAATTGATGATTGTGCAACGATTGATAGAGTGATGTAGTTACTTTTCTCTAGTATGCTTGACAGTAAAGAGCTTGTCAGGATGCCATTTGCCCCATATGTTCCCACAAGATTCTCTTTTAAGAGTTTATATAAATATGGATGGAAATAATTATTGGATGATGACATCATAGATGTCTACATCATGTACTTGAAGCAACTTCAAAAGTCACTCTATGACTATTACAAATTTCAGAATACAAAATATTTCATCTTCAACACTATCTTTTAATTTTATGCAAAGTCAAGACATAGATCAAAGAAAAGTAGCAAAAGACATATCCTGAATGTTGAAAGTGGTATGTTGGTTGAAGAAGAAGTTGATGATTTTGTTGTAGAAATAGATTTTGTTAAAGATCTTAAAGATAAAATGTGTTGGGATGAGTTTTTGCTATCTAGACACACATTCTTTTGTCTTTCTTTGAACACTAGTGGACATTGGATTCTTGTTATTGTTGACATACTAGCATATAAAATTTTGATGTACGATTCAATGCTTTCTTCATAACATCTTGTAGTAGTTAGAAAATTGATGTTGAATTTTATTGACTATTTAGTTGATGTTGAGTCTGTTTGCTCTAAAGATGTCATGGAACTCAAGGGAAAGAGGAAAAAAGTATCTATAAAATGGAGTGTAATTATAGTTGAAGGTCTTCCAAAATAAGAAAATGGATATGACTATGGGATGTATACATTAATCTATATGCATCACTTGGTGCTCAGTAAAGAGTTAAATTTCACTATCAATTTCATTTCAATGTATCAAAAATCCATGATATGGGAAATCCTAAGTTATTTAGAGTTCATCAAGTTTGGGGAAACATGTGTCTATGACATATGCTAAATGAGAACTACAGTGAACATGGTCTAGTTGTATTTTATAATGTAATTGAATCTGATTATAGTCATTGTCCATGATGCATTCCATTTTTTTGTTGGTATTAGGTTGTAATGCATCTCTTTTATGATTTTGTAGATAAATCCATGATGTGTTTTGATTGTAATAAATATCTTTTTCAATTTTGTAAAAGAATCTATAATATATAGTCTATAATTTTTTATATATGTGTGGGCTATTTGATATTCTATATACATTCAATTATTAATTGTTACAACATTTTTGGTCTCTCATAACTCATCCTCAATTGTGGCTCATATGTTAAGATAAGTCTCATACCTATGACTCTCTTGAAATTTTTTTTGCTTTTCCAATTCCAATTTTGAAAGTTTAAACTAATTAGAAAAATGAGTTTGTAAATTTATTTACTGATGCACTAACCTGCGAGTCGCACTGCACTCTCACCTCTATAGTACGATGATATACAATAAGCAGTCTATTGCACCCTGAGGTTGCAAAACCATGCATGTTGCATGTTATCATAGTTTCAAAATAGAATGCAATATGCATGTTATTGTAACCTACGGAAAGGGACTATGAAGACGTGTCTCATAATAAATTGCACTATTTCCAAAGTGCAATGACATGCATCTCGCTTTACTGTGCACCCAACAAAAGTTATGGAGTGAGGAAAGCTACAAATAACAGTTATTTCACATTATGTTCTAAAAGTCTTTTTTTTAGGTTGCAAGAAGAATGTGAGTTGCACTTTGACACACTGTTTTCCAATTTTTAGGCTGCAAGGGGAATGTGAATTATAATTTGACATACTATTTTCTAGTTTTTAGTTACAAATTGAGACAAAAATGTGTATCATAGTATCCACCTAAATGATAAAATGATTTTGGAAGGTGTTCAAGCTTTTCGAAAGGAAATAATTTCTCGAAGTTTGTGACCATCGAAAGCTAGAGGATCATCTAGAAGCACTATCTAAGTAAAATGTGAGCTTATATGACTAGCATCTTTTTATAGTTCTGATCGGTTGCATTCATGCCTTCCAGTAGGGAATAATTGGTTGGAGTTTAAGGCAACTAAAAGGTAGAGGATCATATGAAAGGTAGATGATCAACTGGAAGGCATTCAAACCTTCTAGTAGGCATTCAAAACTATGTATCACAATATCTGCCAGAATGATAAAATGCTTCTGGAAGGTGTTCAAGATTTCCAGAAGGGAATAATTTCTTAAAGTCTGTGACCACCATAAGCTAGAGGATCATCTAGAAGCACTGTCTATGTAAAATGTGAGTTTGTGCGACCAACACCTTTCCATAGTCCTAATTGGTAGGCATTCATACCTTCTAGTAGAGAATAATTGGTTGGAGTTTAAGGTAATTGGAAGGTAGAGGATCATTTGAAAGGTAGATGAGCAACTAGAAAGTATTTAGACATTCTAGTAGGGAATAATTTCTTAGAGTTTGTGGCTATCAAAAGAAAGAGGATCATCTAGTAGTAAGATCTAGGTAAACTGCAATGAACTGTGACTAGCACCCTCCTGCAGTCCCAACTAGAAAGGCATTCAAACCTTTTGAAAGGGAATAATTGCTTAGAGTTTGAGGCTACAAGAAGGTAGAGGGTTATCTAGAAGGTAGAAGATCATTTGAAAGGCATTCAAACCTTCTAGTAGGAAATACTTTCTTAGAGTTTGTGGCTACCAGAAGCGAGAGGATCATTTCATAGCAAGGTCTAGGTGAACTACAATGAAGTGCAACTAGCACCCTCTTGTAGTTCCCATCGAAAGGCATTTAGACCTTTCAAAAAAAAATAATTTCTTGGAGTTTGAGGCTACTAGAATGCAAAGGATCATCTAGAAGGTAGAATATCATCCAGAAGGCATTCAGACCTTCTAGTAGGGAATAATATATTGGAGTTTGCAGCTTCTAGAAGGTAGAGGGTCATCTGGTAGTAAGGCCTAGGTAAACTACATCAAAGTGTGACTACCACATTCTCACAGCTCCTACCAGAAGGCATTTAGACCTTCCAAAAGAAAAAAATTTCTTGGAGTTTCAGACTATCAAAAGGTAAAGGATCATATGGAAGGTAGAAGAATAATTTCTTGGAGTTTGTGCCTTCTAAAAGGTAGATGATCATCCAGTAGCAAGGTCTAGATGAATTGTGATAAAGTGCGACTATCACACTCTCACAATCCCTACCAGAAGGCATTTAGAGCTTATGGAAGGGAATAATTGCTTGGAGTTTGAGGCTATTGGAAGGTAGAGGATCATCTAGAAGGCATTCAAACCTTCCAATAGGGAATAATTTCTTGTAGTTTGTGGCTACTGGTAGGTAGATGATCATTTGATAGCAAGGTAAACTACGACTAGCATCCTCTCACAATACCTACTAGAAGGCATTCCGAAAGGATATAATTACTTGGAGTTTGAGGCTACCAAAAGATAGAGAGTCATTTGGAAGGTAGATGATCATCTAGGAGGCATTCAGACCTTCCAGAAGGGAATAATTACTTGGATTTTATTACTACCATAAGCCAGAGGGTCCTTTGGTAGTAAGGTCTAGGTAAACTACATCAAAGTGCGACTAGCACCCATCCCCAGTTTCTACTAGAAGGCTTTCAAACCTTACAGAAGGAAATAATTGATTGGAGTTTGAGGCTACCGAAAGGTAGAGGGTCATCTAGCACCACAATCTTTGTAAATTATGAGCTTGTGCTATTCGCATGTAGTCGTAGTTAAATGTTATACTGTAGCATTGATGGTCTCTAATTCTAAACTCTTGCAAAAATTTTCCTTTTAACTAAATATCCTTTACCATTTTGAAATGGATCTTTCCTCTTAAATACACTATTCAATTTTGATGTCCCTAATTGTGAAAGAGCCTACTACCATTTAGGTTGTATCTTCCCCCATGATTTATTCAATTAAGGAAAATATTGAGGACTACGAGATACCTATGTCTTGCAGTTCTTTGACACATTTTCTAAGTTTGGTTTGAAGTTTAGATTATGTTTAAACTACAATTTGTAGTAAGATAGCATTGTTTCTATCATAGTTTTTATTTCAATTTGTGAGTAGGATGCGATTGGCAGCACATCGTAATGTTTTATGCATTACGATGACATGCATTTTGCAGTGTCTTACATTAGTTTATTATTTCAAACTATGAGATGAATGTGATCCATAGGTTGATAGCATTGTTTTAAACCTAGTTTTAGATTTTGACTGTGAGGAAATTCATTCTCACAATGCACTAGCATTGCTTCTTTAAAGGCAACGATTATATTGTGAATCGCATGTCTCTCGTAATGTAAATTTTATAGACTACGAGGGCATCCAAGTAATAGTAAACGTAGAATTTTGTTCTTTTATACTTTTGTAAATATCTTGTATTTGTGATCTTTCCTATAATTAATATATTATAAAGAAGCTATATCATGTGGTATCTATATATGGTGTAATTTGAAGGTTGAAGGTTAAATGGTGAAATCATAATTTGACTTATCATTAAAAATTTTAGTTAGGCCTTGTCAATTATTTGTAGTAGATTAGTAACATCATAGGGAGAAACTTTAAAGATAACTTACTAAATTACTCTTAAATAACTTCATTGATCAACAACATTTAACACGAAAATCATGCATCTGTTCATGGTATTCATTATAAAGAAAGTGCTAATAATAGACCATGTACATATAAGAATATCAACAAATAGTAATGTGAGAGTCATCTATGATTGTATACATAGATGTATGGTCTACCCACATCTTAGTACATTGGTGTCTTGAATTGCATTTGGAGCATCAGTTTGCATAAAATCTATTTCTGTGACAATATCATCAACCTTGGTGTCTGGTTGCTCCTCCATCCTAGTTGTTCCTAATGGTCTTGCCTTTGAGTCATGGACCAGAGTGTTCATCCAAATGAACTCAAGATTAGGAATGTCCTCCATCTCCCCTAAACCAGAGGGCCCTCATAATGATTGCAATTGATTAAACGAGTATTTAGCTATTGTTTGAACATTCACAACTAGGTGGGTAAGCCTCCTCTCCACCCGTCTAAAATGGTGATGCATTTATGAATCCATGGCATTCATGCATGTAATCAACATATCCTCCATTACCTCTAAGGAGGAAAAAATTGTTGCACTATCTTCAAACTATTATTGTTGTTGGTCAGGATGGATATGAGAAAATTGCATCTTGTTAGTTTGCCCATAATACTTATCCCAATCAACCTTTTCATCATCTTTTGGGACATGTGGGTTTGGAAGTTAATTGAGATCATTAAGTCATATCCTAGGGACATGTTGGGTGTAGAATGCACATCCAAAATGTGGCAATTGATCCTTGCCAAATACTTGCACTCCTCTATCATCATCCTTAGGTTTTGGGCTTTGCCATTGCTTGAAAGAGTAGACATGACTGATGGGAAAGGCACTGTAGTAGCATCTCTATTGATGATCTCCATTCATCTAAGTATAATGTGGGAATAGTTTAACTAACATTCCTCCTCTAAATCAAGTAGGACCATCAGGATGAAGGAAACCACATGAGTGTGATGCGTGATAGTGAGGAGGTTTGTGTGAATTGCCTTGATAAGAACTCTTTGTCATCGAGTAAAGTTCCTATAAGGCCATCTTGTGTCATTAGTCTCCACCTTAGGCACCTTGCTCAACAACTGTGTTTTATTATCTAAAGTAGGAATCATAAAATACTTCCTCTATGGACCAACTGACATGTTGAGTAACTGTCCCAAGATCTACTTCATTAGTGTATAAGAGGAATCACCAATCTCGATCACTTTCGAAATAGGTGATTCTTGATGATTGCCACATAAAGCCTATGAACCTTCTCCTCATAATAATTAGGATCTCTAGTGATGATAAATTCAAGATAGCATTGAACAATATTTTTAAGCATCTAGTGATGAATAGAAGTTCCTTGGACTTTGCAAGGGGGCTGATTTGTGTTTCACCTTTCTTCGATGCCTCTCCTCTTGTGCTAATCTCTCTTGAGCATGTTGATATTCCTCCTCCTCTTCAACATTATCCTATGCAATAGCCTGAGAGCCTCCATGATGTCTTCCCTGTGTTTGTCTTCTTTGTACTTACTCCTTCACTTTGCTAGATCTTCCCCTAGTATTTTCTTGTGATGCTTGTGATGACATTCCTCTCTAAGAACACAAAAATATATTATAGCAAAATTTTTATCAATTAAATCAATGTTAGCCAACAATAATTAAAGATAGAAAATTTTCAAAGTTTCTAACTATTATAGTATCTATGATTTGCCAACAATATCTCTCGATTGTATAGTTACATTTTGAAGGTTAAGCATTGCAAAAATCACATCTCCTCTTGTTGTTTGATAGTACCATGTTACATTTTCAAGGTTAACCATTGCACCAGTATATTACCTATATTTATACGACCAATCATTTTAAAATTAAGATTTATTAAAAAGTGTAGTGGGTAAAATATTTATGTTTTTTCAATAATCTGAATGTGGCATTGGTTCATCTGTTAGTAAGGCATTGCTCATGTGGGAGACCCCTTTGGCTTATGATATGAAAATGTTTTAAGTACTATCTTTGTAGGCTTAGAGTAGCTTGTATCCATAATATATTAGCAAAGTAGAAAACACAATTTTTATTATTGCAGAATGTGGCTTGTGGCTATGTAATTCTATGGTTTAATTTCAATCCTAATTGTATACTATTTTTTTAGCTTTTGGATCACTTCCAAACCACTATATTATATAGAAACATTCACAAGGAAAGATCTCATTCTTTTGTTAACCCTCAAAAAAAATCTTCTACTCTTTCTTTTTATATCTAAGAAAATGCACCATCATAGAAATAAGACCATTGAATATCATCTTTTGAAAAATGCCTTGTTGGTAGATTTTGTATTTCTTGTTGCCATGTTGTTTCCTAGAAACTTGCATGTTCTTGTGTTCCTTGCATTCTTCAAATATTTTACACACTACATATTCAACATATTTATATTTGAGATAGCATATTCATCACTTATGCAATATAAGATGATTTAAATGAGAGTAAGTAGTGAACCTTATTAGCAAACACTGTTCTATAAGTCTTACATAATGTACAATCCATTTAGCATAGCAAGGTTGGCCTTCAATGACAATGTGATTACTCATACAATACTCTTCACTCCCTTTCCATGCTTTGCATTCTCTAGGTTGCTAAAGAAATGCAAACAATGAGGTGATAAATTGGTAAATTATTTGCAGTGATTTTTAATTTTTTAACTCATACCAATTTGACCTTATGTGTGTTGCATATAGAATGAAAACCACTTATAAAAATGCAAATCACAGTTTACAGGATAGGTTGTAAGGAACTACAAGGAGTAGTATCATGCAATCTAGAGAGTGCAACCCAATGATAGTATCAGTCTCACGTAAATCCAATCGGAAGATAATTAGACCTTATGGAAGGATAAAAATGATTGAAATTTACACCCACTGAAAGACATGATACCTTTTAGAAGACTTCATTTCATGGACTACAAGATGCTACTAGTAGCAATAGCTCATACTATCTATAAGTAATTACTGATACGATAAAAAAACCCTAATGTATAATAGCCAAGACTAAAAATTAATACCCAAGGTACAATAACCTCTTAGGACATCAACACTTCTCTTATAAACTTAGTATTTAATTCAAAAATTTATGAATAGTCATTAAATGTTAGTTAAGTATGATGAGTTGGAAACCTAAGTATGACATTAACAATCATAAAATTTTTCATATTTGATAAATCAATATAAGATGACTGAAATGAGAGCAAGCAATGTACCTTATTAGCAAACGCTATTGTGGAAGTCTTACACAGCGTACAATCCATTCAGCATAGGTACATCTTCAAGCCATAAACATTATTAATAAAATATCTTCAGCAAGATTGGCCTTCAATGAAAATGTGATTATTCAGGCAATGCTCTTCACTTTCTTGCCATGCTCTACATCCTCCTGGTGGCATGTTTTCTAGATGTCCTTCAAGCCTTTTCTTTATAACCTTTAGATGATATATCATATGGAATGAAATTGCTATACCCCTTAGTATCAATGATGTTATGTCAAAATTGGCTTCTTCTCATAATGACGGTTTTAATTTAAATTTTATATGCTATTTTACATGGTTAAAGATAGGTCAAATAATTAAACCATTTGGAACCATAATGTGGTTGAGAAAATTTGGGAGCATGGCATTAGCCTTGCATCCCACGAGTTCATCAAAATCCAAAGCCACATACACTACCTTGTGCGTGCTATGCTCAACAATGGAATTATGGACACAATCTCAGCAAAATGGGGGTTCATGACCACCACGTTGTAACCTTTGTGTCCTACATACCTTCTTTCTTGGAAGTCACTCCCAAATCTTTGTGTAATAAAGTCTTATGGCTATGTTTTTGGTCATTATGGCCATCTGCACTGACGCCCCTTAAGGCTAGTGCTATTGTTATTGTTGCCTTTGCTTCTTTCATGCACTATATATCATCAATGTACTCAATATGCATGGATAAGGGTTTCTAAAGATTATTGTGTTGTACCTTGGTAGTTTTGGAACTACAAGAAATACTCGTGTGCCTACCTTGTGCTCAACATAGTGCTTGTTTCATGACTTCATTGGCTGAGATGCAGCCATCATTGTAGGTAGAATTGGCAAGGGTATGCTGCACAAGATACTCCTTTGGCCTATCCATGATGCTCATGGTTAATTGTTGTGTTTTTTCCCATGAATCTGGCCATGTTTTGGGTTGCATTTGCCACATTGCCTTCTATAAAAAATAAGGATTTGATCCTGAAAGCTTGTGCTATTGGAGACCATTCAATGTAAATAATCCAAACTAGTACCAGACGCCATGACATGGCCACTATTTTTAGCAACTTTGAATATTTTACAAATGCCATCATTGGAACTTTGGAGTTTTATTTTTAAATTTTTTTGGGCTTCCTCTTAATGTTTAGCAATATAGTATAGTTGGCTTGAATACATTCCTCACATATATCTCTTAATCTCCTCTAATGTTGTTTTGGAATATCATCCTTAATACTTTTTCCTTGTAGTTGATATTGGCCTAACTTCAAATATATCTTTTATGAAACTAAAGTATCATAACTTAATTATTTTTAAAAGCCTTCCAAGAACCATCACTGCTCCATAACAATAGTGGAGATGTGACAACATTTCTTTCCCCCTACTTGAATTCTTTTTATTTATCAAGTTAATGACTATCAAAAAAAGACTTTAATCAAAATTTTACAAAAATACAAAGCTTTTTTGAGGAAAAATTTCATCAAACTTAAGGTTTTATAAAATAAAAACCTCATTCCTAATAAAACTTAGGAAACTATACAAACAAAATTTTATACAAGCTATTCTGTAGATGGAAAAAGAATAGTTAAAGTAACTTTCTTGGGAATTCTCATATCATGAACCCTTTCATATGTAATCCTAGTTGTAATGAATGCTTTTCTTTCCTCTTCTTGCCTAGTTGAAGCCTTGACTTGATCTTCACTTTTATTTTCAACAACTGTCTTTATTTCCTTTACATCCAACCCCTTGATTATTGATTTTTGAGGTTCTTCCCAACTAGTTACTTTAGTGTCTTGAGACATAAAAGCCTCTTCCTAAGAATCATCTTTAATAAACTCTCCTTGATATTCATCTTGGGTGGTGCATTCATGGAAGCTACCCCAAACATTAGAATGAATAGAAAGTCTACTAGTGAGAAATCTGAACTCATTTGAAAGCCAAAGCAAGAAAGGGTTTTCACTAGATGCTTAATGGGTGGTTGCCTTATAACAGGCTCTTAAGACATGCTTTGGGCAACATCCTGTAACATATGGAATAAAAGGCCTTCTCATTGCCCTCTCTCTAAGAACCATTTTCTACCTTACACTTAAAAAAATTTTCTTACCTTTTCACTTAAACCTTGAATTGAAAAGTGATGCATTTCTAAGAAATTCACATCTCCTTATATAATGTAAGGTAAATTTGAAATTCCCACCAATTTCACTAACCAACCTTGCCACTTAGCTAAAACTCATTTAATTTCCATCAACATATGGTTGGCTAATTTAGATTCCACTATTTGGTTGTTGAAATTAAATCACCATTATGTAGTTATCTAACCATCACTCCCACTTACAAGTAATGATTACTTAAAATAATATAGATTTAAATTTTTTAAACTAACACTTTGAATTATACATACATACATACATACATACATATATAACTAATGCTCTATTGTATACATGTTTTATAATATTATATATAGGCTTAAGCATACATATATGAAATATATGCTATGATTATATACTATTTATTATATATGTTACTACTAAAGCTATATAAACATTTTGTTACTTACTACTATGTTTACTTGATATTATTATAGTTACTTACACACATATATATTACTATACACATATACATATAGATTTAAGTTGTGTGCAACTGTTCAAAATTATGTTTTATATGCCAAAAATTATATGTAAATTGCAATTCTATTCCATCTAACATCGATAACTTTTATGTATCTTTTGATAATTGCCTTTGGATCTAAAATGGACCAGTCCATATTGCTAAAAACTTATTGGGTTTCTTCATATTCTATAATAATACAAGATCACTGACTTTAAAAGTTCTTTTCAAAGCCTTTCTATAAAACCACCTTTTGACTTGAGAGGCATTCTTTGGTAAGTTGTCTCTAGCTCTTTCCATTTCAGCTTCTCTTGTGATAAGTAAGGTCATGAAACTTCTATCTTCATTAGTTTTCTCACTATACTTTTTCACAAAATATGAGGTTGAACTTATAATCTTGTTCATAATTTTGGTAGGTAAACCATAAACTAAGTTATAAGCTAATGTTCCAATAGCCTTCTTAAATCTGATACAATTAGCCCATAATGCAGATTGTAAGAATTCAATCCAATTTCTTGGATTTTTGTTCATCCACTTTTTAATGTAGGAAATAAGCTTTTTATTTGTAGATTTAGCTAAGCCATTCCCATGAGGATAGTAATTTGAAGAGGAAAATAGAAGGATGGATTTTTCTGATGCCCATGTTATAAATTCTTTAGGCTGGAAAGTAGGTCCATTGTCAGATACTAACACTTCTAGTAGACCAAAACCACTTAGAATTTAATCTTCCAAGAACTTAATCACATTTGATGTTGAAATTTTTCTTAGAGCTTTTGCTTCAGATTATTTGTTAAAGTAATCAATAGTTGTGAGAATAAACTTATGTCCTGTTCTCAAAGGAGTAATTGTACTAATAAAATCTAAGCCCTAGTGCTGAAATGGTCTATCCATAATTACCAGTTTTAAAGGAGCTCTAGCCTTTTTGATTCTTGATCCATGAACTTGACATTTGTAACATCTTTGTATTTTCAAACTAATATCTTGATACATACTAGGCCAATAAAAACACTAGTGGAGTATATGTTGCATAGTAGAGTTGGGAGATTCATAGAATAAATTAGAATGATCATGGAATTTTTCTAAGATACGACCAATTTGATCATTGTGAACACATTCCAAAAAAATCCCTCTCAAATCCTTTCGGTATAAAATTCCATTTTTAACCATAAATGTTTTTTCTCTTTTGAAGAATTCTCTCTTCTGACTTGTTAAATTATTTAGGACTTTTTGTGTATCAAGAAATTTCAAAGTCTCATGTTATCAATTTCCTTCATGAGTCTTCAATACACATCATTTTCTCTAGCCGTTAAGTTGGCTGATTCCGTTCCTTTAATGGTTTTTCATATTTTTAATGAAAATTTGAAACCTTGAAGTTATATGAGTCACTTTCCTCTTTTCAATCCAATTTCATTCTGGGCAAAGAATTGTTTAATTGTAGGATCTATTAACATAATGTGAACTAATGACCTTTCTAGGTAATATTTGAAATGCTGAAGAACCTTAATAACTATGAATGCTTATTTCTCTAAGTTTGAATAATTTAGCTATGAACCTTTCAATTGATATCCAAAAAATTAAATTAGTTCATCTTGACCTTTATTTCTTTGAGTCAGAATGGTAGCAACCAAATCATTTGAAGCAAAAGCATATAACCAAAAGTCTTCTTTCAAATTTAGTTTTACCAAGTATGGAGCTTCTTGAATAGATTTTTTAATTTTTGCTAAGGCTCTCTCTGATTCTAGTATCTTCTCTACTAGGACTTCTTTCTTTAGCATATGCATTAGAGGTTTAGTAATTTCAGTGAATCTAGGGATAAATTTCTTAATAAATTTATCCTTCCAAAGAAAGATCTAAGAGACTTTTTCCTTGTAGGACACTTGATATTTTGTACTGCTTGAATTCAGGAATTATCTATAGCAATTCCTTCTTGATAGTTCACATGACCTAGCAAAATTCCTGATTTAACCCCAAAGATACATTTCTTAGGATTTAATGAGATACCATACTCATGACATCTATCAAAAACCTATTGAAGATGACCAATATGATCTTCCTTCCTTTTTAGAAAGATGGTGATATCATCTAAGTAAATAACAATGAAATTTCCTATTAAACCTTTGAAGGCTAAATCCATTTCTCTTTGAAAAGTAGCTCCCGCATTGGACAATCCAAATAGCATTCTTTGGTAAGCAAAAGTTCCTCACTTGGTGATAAATGCTATTCTATATTTGTCACCCTTAGCTACTATGATCTGATTATAGCCTAAAAAACCATCTAGAAAAGAATATACTTGACAACTTGGTACTTTAATCAACATCTCATCAATTCTAGGAAGTGGGTATTTATCTTTTTTAGAGGCTTCATTTAAATTTCTAAAATCTACATAATATCGTCATTCTTCTTTCTTATTGGAACAAGGTTACCAAGTCATGCCGAGTATTAGACTGGATATATAATGTGTGCTTGTAATAACTTCTTGATCTTCACTTTTATAGCTAGCTCAAATGATGGATTGAATTTCCTTCATTTTTGTTTAACTATCTTACAATCATCTATCAAAGGGATTTTATGTGTTATCACATTTGGTCAAAAAGTTTTAAGATCATCATAAGACCAAGAAAAATTTTCCAAATTATTTTTTAGGAGTAATAGTAAATTTTTCTTGAAAATTGAATCTTTTTTCTTTATGAAATTAACACCTTTGGTATTTTAGTAGATCCAAAATTCACTGCTTCATAAGCATGATCATCCGGATTCTGTATATCTTTTCGAGTAAGCAAAATTTTTGCTAAACTCATGTTCATGATCAATCACCTTTTTTGGGAATGAATTTGTATTAAACCTTATCATTGTCCCAAGTATTATTTGACCTTTGAATTCCTACTTGTTCCTTAAGAATCTAGGTAATTGATCATTGTCTTCAAATACTTGTAGATGTTTTATGTTATTTGGTACTAATGGCTGATGTTCATTCTCAATTTTTACACCCTTGTAATTTCTTATCTTTTTCACATTTGATGTTGAAGCTGCCTTTGGTAAATCATTCACTATATAATTGTCTTTTCTACCTATATGTTATATTTTGTAGTGATAAAATTGATCCAACATTTTGCAAACAAGCTATTTATAAGGTTGCAAGAATGCACTTTTTACCACATAATTACCTTTAATTTGTTCACAAACTAATCTTGAGTCTTCATTTATGATGATTTTCTTGAATTCTTTTTATAACGCTGTCTTAATTCCAATACAAAAAGCTTCATATTCAACCTTGTTATTAGTACAAGGGAAAGATAGATGAATTTCCTTGAATAATTTTGGGGAATCATCCTTTACTAGAACTATTCCAACTCCTGAACCTTTTAAGTTACAAGAACCATTGAAGTATAGTTTGCTTTTGCTCTTATCTTGGAATTCTTCTCTTTCTAAGTTATCAACTTCTTGAAGTGTACAAATTCTAGTTTTAAAAGCTCTTGTTTCAATAACATTGTTCTTTCCATTTGGAGTAATGTTTTTGCTCATCAAAGGCTCACTATAAATGTATATTTGATTTAACTCTCTTTTCCAAGGTAGCCACATGTGAATAATCTATTAATATGTAACCTCAAAAAATTCTTACTCCAACTTCTACTCAACAACAAACTATGCAAATTTGGTATATCTGCTACTTGAATAGTTACTCTACTTTTGACATGGGGTTTAGAAGCGATTTCTAATAGAACATTGGGTAACAACCCAAAATATTCACTCTACTTTTTTCCACTTGAATGATCCTTTTATTTGATTTTTCTGGAAACATATCAAGTTTTTTACATATAGATAATGATAATGATAGTGGATGTAGCTCCAGAATCAACTAAACAATTGTAAAGATACTTATCTTTCAACCTCATTATCAATAGAGAAGGAGAAGCTTCCTTATCAAGAGTACAATCATAGCCAGCTTTTGATGTCTTATCGATGTTAGATACATAGCTTAAATCTGATTCTCAAAATTTCTTTTTACTTTTAATGAATTCTAAAGCCTTTCTTTATTGATCTCCTATTATAGCAATTGATATATGCTAATACTGGATCTGACATGTTTAAGATCTTCAATCAAATCATATTCTCCATCTTCATAAAAGCTTGGTTTTTTCATCCATTTATTTAAAGATTGATTTTGAGTACTCTATTCTAATTAATCTTCTTTATTTTTATATTTCTCTCTTCTACTTTGTTCAAAAAGTTGTCTTAGTAGATGGATCAAAAATAATGTTTAGAGGCCTGGAAGTAGTTAATATTTATTTTGATCGTAGATTATACCCATTTTCCTCATTGTTATTACACTCTTCATTTGACAATATATCCTTCTCAAAAATGGATAGGGAAGAGGTATCACTAGATCCATTGTTAGAAGATTTACTTGCATAATGAACACTAGATAGCTCATTATCTGATTCAAGATCAAGAAAGTTAGACATAAAAAGATTGCTTTCATCCTCATATTCTACTAACTTAGTATCTTGATGCTTATACTTTCTATTTTTCTTTTCCTTCTTGATTTTAACTTTTGCCAAAGCTTTCTCTAATTTCACCAATTTGTTGGACAAGTCTCTCATTAATTGTCCTTTTTCAAATTCTTTGCTTTTAGACTCTTACTCTATTTTAACATGAGAAGGTCCCAATGATGCTTTAAGGTAAGCAAAGTATTGTATAGGAATTATCATTTTCTCTTCTGTTTTTTGAGTTGTAATAATCTCTTCATTATTAAAGTTCAACTATTTTTCTAATTATATAGCCTCACTAAAGTAGTCATTCAATGTTATTAAGTTTAGAGTTCTTCTTAACCAAATTGAAATATTGGAATTTACAGCCTTAAGATAAGTATCTCTAAGCACTTAATTTGATGGTTTATATTGTCTTTGAAAGAGCCCACAAATTCATTAAAACTTAATGTTGAAATCTCTAATTAACTCTTTAACTCCTTGATTATCTTGTACTAGCCCATAGTATAGTTGTTGTTGATTCAATTGATTACCAAAATGGGCCAAGAAAAGACTTTTCATATCATCCCAACTTATAATACTGTTACTTGGTGATGAATCGTGGTTTGCCAGGCCTTGATATCAGAATACACAATATCGTGATTCCTGTGTAGGCCTATAAATACAACATTCAGGCGCACAGGAAAATAGGTTTTTTGGTAATTCTTAGATAGAGTATTTTTGTCATTTTTTCAGTTAGTTTCATTCTTTCCCTAGTGCATGCCTACAGTGTGATGATTGTAATTATACGGAACCTTTATTTGAATGTGATGTACTTGGACATGCACATGATTGGCAATACAGATCAAGATTACTCCATCATTGTAGCATTCACTTAGCCTTTAATTACTTCAATGGTTAATTATTATTTATTATTTTCTTCATTAATATTTCTTTATCATCATTTACTATTCTTGTTGATAAATGCGGAATGAGTACAACTTAATTACAAACATTTAAGTATAACTACTTGGTAACCCAGTAGCGTATCTAGGAGTACTCAAGTAATGTGCACTTGGTAATCCTAGAAGTAGTACATGAGGTCCAAGATGCACACGGATGATTAAGGATAGATGCTCATCGTACTTAGGCTAGTTTAGATTTTTCTTTTTATTGCCTATTAGCTTAAGTCAAGATTATTTTCCATCATCTCTAGGAGTAGCATTAGTTAGGATCCCATCATTCACCGCACTTTGGACTAAACCATACATGACAAAGCAAATACTAGTCCAAGTGGGAAGACAGTGAACTAAGATCAATGTGTAGTTATCTAGATACCACAACTAGTCTGTTTGCAGAGTTTGACCAGATTGTGTGTACATGCTCGTATTTGTATGGTTGAGTGTAGGGGTACCTCACCACTCATCATTAGTATCATTGTCAGGGATGATGCTAGTTATTTAGATTAGTTACATCATCCAAGATCGCTATAACGAAGCCTTGACAATATATCTTTTAGAAAGAAAGTAATTGCAAACAAGTCACACGCAATTCACAACAATGTCTCTCTCACAAGACTATGATAACACAACAATTCATGAGACAATTCATTGGAGAACCAACGAAATATACGATGATGAAGACGAAGTTTGGAGTACTCAATCTTATGCAGGGGTTCCCTATGTTCATGAGCACCCCAATGGTACTCAAGGAATATTATCATCCAACTCTGACACCTCTAGTAAGGATGGGACATCCCATAGAATGAGGGGGCTTGTAAGGCTTAGGAACTTCTCAATGGTTAACAGGAATTTATCCAGGGATGATTGGGAGACTTATAAAATTCATGATGAGTCTTCCAGTTCTTTCTCTTCTTTTGCTCCTTTGACNNAGGCTTGATTTAAATAACTTTCCCAAGTTTTCAGGAGGCTATGATTTAGATCTGCAACATCATTTACAAGCCTTCCATGATGCCTGTACATGGAAAAATATTGATAATGGATGGAAAAAACTTAAGCTCTTTCCTATGACACTCGTTAGCCAGGAAAAAGTATGGTATAGATCCTTAAAACCAAAATCAATTCAATGTTGGCCGACAATGATTGAACTCTTTAATGAAAGATATCAAACCTATGCAAGAGTGTTAGCCTTAAGGAGAAAAATCCAAGAGTGGAAACAAGGGTAACATGAACCCTTGGACATGGCCTTAGAAAGATATTTTTCATTATTAAACAAATTCCTAGGCCATGGGTTCTCCGAGGAAAGGTTAGTGTATCACATCATGGATGGGCTTCGTAATGAAACCAAGGAGACCCTAGGGATGTATGCCCCATGCCAACTATATGAATTACGAACCCATCAATTCCAAGAACTTATTAAGTGAGTAGCAAAAGAAGAAGGAGAAATAGCTAAATGGGAGAATGTTAAAAGCTCTCAATAGGACCAAAATCTCAAAATAGCAAGGGTCCATGATCATAAAGAGGAGAAATAAACTCACCTCAAGGAGGTGGAATCATCTTTGCCAATACTACAATCACCAGATGAACTTGAGGCAAAGATCAATAAGATGATGGAATGGGTACATGAAAAATGTGAAGAATATGCCAACATTATTAGAGGTGGAACCATGTCAAATCAAGAAATAGGACAGGACACCATGCAACAATCAGAAAGAATGGTTGAAGAAAATAAGGATAAGGGCTCAACTGCAAACCACCCACATCAATGTGACGTTTGCGTGTACAATCACCCTAAAGGCCAATGCCCAGTCTTGTCACATTTACATGAGCATTGGGGAGGAATGTTACATCTAGATTTTGTATAGAAATACCGGGTTCAACCACAGTGGCAAAAATGTGAAGAATATGCCAACATTATCAGAGGTGGAACCATGTCAAATCAAGAAATAGGACGGGACACCATGCAACAATTGGAAAGAATGGTTGAAACATGAAAAATGTGAAAAATATGCCAACATTATTAGAGGTGGAACCATGTCAAATCAAGAAATAGGACGGGACACCATGCAACAATCGGAAAGAATGGTTGAAGAAAATAAGGATAAGGGCTCAACTGCAAACCACCCGCATCAATGTGACGTTTGTGTGTACAATCACCCTAAAGGCCAATGCCCAATCTTGTCACATTTACATGAGCATTGGGGAGGAATGTTACATCCAGATTTCATATAGAAATACCGGGTTCAACCACAGTGGCAAAAACCCCAGTCATGGAGGAGGCCACCATCAAACTAGTCACATCCTTCATACCATCTGAATCCAAGAACTTTTTATGTTTAGCATACTATTTCTCCAACTATGTCAACATTCTCTATTTCACCACATCATTATCATTCTCCTGAGTACTATCAACCCATGTCCTCCCTAACAAAATCACCACCTCATGTTCCTTGCACTTCTCCTTGCTCTTCATATTCTCATCATTCACCTCCTTCTACATTGCCACCAGTTGTGCCAGAAGGCTTTGCACCATAGCACCAACCCACAAACATTGTGCTGCTACTATCAATAGTAGTGGAGGTCCTCCACAATGTCAAAAGCATCCTTTCTTTAGGCATGACCATAGAAAGAGACAACATGGTTCTGAAACCATTGCACCCACCAACATAGCACAAGTTCAATGCTGTGATGCATTTGCCTCCTTGAACTCAACGCGTCTTGTTACCTTATTAAGGCCATCAATTAATGATCCAACAACCATGTGGCCTAATGAATATAACCACATAGGGAGGCATATTGATCCTTGCATACCATCTTACGATCATAGGTGTTGTAGTGGGTCAACTCCTTATCACATGACCACATCTTATAATTTTTCCCACTGTGCCAACATTAATCAAGTGTGTGAACCCCAAGTTGGATACATTCCAACCACCACATCAAAATACACCTAGTGGTTTGGATATGACTAGACTCCAATATTTTCCACATGCATGGATCCACTTTTTCCATTTATTAATTCTAGCCATGCTGAAAAGTTTAGTTATGAGGGATATCCTCCATTCTAACAAGCAAAATTAGTAAATGTTTTTCCTTTTCTTTGATTTTACAATTTTTTGTTTTCCAGTTTTTCATTTCCAATTTGTTGTTTTATCTTTTTAAGGGTAATCTCATTGGTGAATAAAATACTCATGTCACTTGTTGGTTGAGGTGTTGTTCTATGCTATCAGGTCTCAAGTGACTAATTATTTGGACAGTGAGCCCACAACATCCACCCATCCATTCTATTAATAATAGGTTCTACTTTGGGTATGATGATATTCTTTTCATCATTACAACTTAAAGTAATTTTGTGCTCATTATGCCCAAAGTGAAAAATGATGGACTAAGAGGGAATGACTAAGGTGTGACATCAAGGGGACTTGTAGATTCTTTTTAATGACATCTATAGGTACTATCATGTAACTTGGTTGTACTAAGATCCTTGTAGATCTAATGAAAAATGGAAGTAAGAGTAATAAAGGAACTCAATAAAGAAACTCAATGCTATTCTGGGGGTTCCATTGGAAAGACATACACCCATGCTTAAAGATTGGTGGCTTCTTTGGTTCACTATTGGAAAGGACGAAGTGCCAAAGCAGCTAGAAGAAAAGAAAAGAAAAAGAGAAAAGAAAAGAAAACATCAAAGAAGAATGTGCTATAGTGAAATTCCAAATCACTCCTCCCTTGGACAAAATGTCAAGTGATTGTATGCCTTGCAATCATGGTGCTCTTGTGGTTGTCCATCATTGGATGAAACAATGCGATGTCACTGATTAGAGGCATGGACTTGGTCTTGATCTTGGAGCAATGGGCTAATGACACATTAATCATGCTCTACACTCAAGATTCATTGTGCCCATGGTCAGTTACCTCATGTCCTGATCTCTGCAATCCCTTCTACGATTCATTTCACCTCACTGTCTAAGTATTTCTAACTTGTGTCTTGTGTGGCATAGAACTCATGCCTCCTCACAATGGTATCTACATGTGTGTGTTTTATGGAACTGGTGTGGATTGCATTTAATTATTTTAGTGCCTACAGACATTTTCAGGTGTGGTTATGTAAGGGCATGATAGGTAGGAACTTTCTTTGGGGAAGACCCACTTGCGTAACTTTTGTAATTTGCACTCTTTGCACATCACCACATCATCTTAAACCCTCCAAGTATTGCATTGCTACAATAATCTTTTCCTTAATCGTTATTTTAAATTCCAACGTTTTTATGCATCACAACATGACCTTTTTCCTCATCCTATTCATGAATTTCATTGTCAAATTCCACTTCATTACACTTTCGATGCCTTTAGGTCTCTTCGACGTTACCCTAGATATTTCAATTCAACCTTCAATCCTTCATTTTTAACCTTGGAAATTCGAAAATTCATCAGTTTTGCCAAGTACCCTATTTTCAAAAGAACACGATATCAAGTACCCAATATCGGGTTTAACGTGATATTGGGTCCACGCTATCGGGTACATGATATTGCATGTATAAAAACTATATATATGGACCCCTTGCACATGTCAACGTCATTTTTCACTGTTCATGTGAGGGGAGTTGTTGAAATTTTCTTCCACGAATTTTCAAGCTTGCGCATCTATCATTCAAAACATCCATAACCTACTCATTAATGCTCCAATTCTCATCCCAATCAAACTTGCCTAAACCCGGAGTGTTTAACTTAGTCATGGGGAAAGGGTATGCTTCAAGTCACAGGTAGTTGTTTTGAAATTCATCGTTGCCTAAAGGATATTATCAAGGGTAAGTGACCTCAAAAATGCTAAAAAAATTTACCAAATTAATTTTATTTCTTCACCCAAACCATGAATATTATTCTTTGGAGTTACCTAATCAAATTGGGCCCAATATCAAAACCTTTAGGGGGATTTTTGTGAAAATATCTAACTTTGAATTACACTAAGAAAGAAATGAATATATTAAGGGTAAGGAGTAAGGTATTAATCTAATTTTGTAAATAACCTTACTGATAATCGATCCTGTGTGATTGCAGATGGCCCCTAAAAGAGGATAGCAAGGAGGACCCTCTTAGGGTGCATCCAAATGACGAAGGAGAGGTAGAGGTCAAGCACCTCCTGACGAACATGCATAGCAAGAGGCACAATCATTCAACATTCATCAAGAACCTCTTGTCATTGCACAATCGGGCCATGATGAAGGTGGAGATAGTAGGGCACTTGAGTAGGGACAAGATCTCATGTTATCTCTGGAATGTGTTTAGGAAATTTGTGAAGGACCACATCAGTAGCTATGATTGTGGAACTTAATTTTGGACCTTTCACTAAATTTTCCCTTAAGGTAGTTAGAGACCAACTTAAGGGGTCTCCACTGTGGTTTGTTCTTTCTGAGAGTGGTGATTGGTATTTGGGGGAGACGTACCAATTTTGGCATAACAAGAAAGAAGGCACCATCATTGATAATGGTGGGGTTTCTATTGATTTCTCTATCAAGGCCATTTCAGAAGTGTTAAATCTTCCAAATACAGAGCCTAAGGTTGTTCACTTGTCCACTCACTTTGATGTGGATGCACGCAAAATATGGTTAAAAAGGACATATGGCAAGGAAGATAAAGCATATGAAGAGCTCATGCTTGAAGAGAGGATCTACTTCAAAATTGGCACATATCACATTTTTCCAAAAAAAATGATTGAATAGAGTTTCCACCTATGTAGCTAAAGGAAGTACCATCTTGATGGGCAAGGTTAATGCCAACCTACCCCATCTATATCTCACAAAAATTTCAAAGTGGTTTGAAGAATGTAAGATAGGGAAGTTCACATTGCCTTTTCTTTACCTAATTAGGAAGCTGTGCTGACATGCTGAAATTCTAGGATAGACTAATGACATGACCAGAAAGACTCAAAATGCTTCATTTGCTAAATTACTGAAGCCACTAGCCCCAAGGAAAAGTGTTGGTGAGACACTGAAACCTGAGCAAGAATAGACGGTGGGGCCTATTGCACCTCAAACTGCAAGGCCTAGCCAACTTCCAAGAACAAGGCCCAATCAACAACAAGAAGTAAGGCCCAGCACACAACCTACAGGCCAGCAAGACCAACCACCACCATCACTGTAGGACTATCGACCATCGATGAGCTAGCTCAGGGCCATTGCTAAATTAGTCAGTTGGGGAAGTTGTAATGAAGCTAATATTTTTAGGTTCATTAATGATGTTGTATGATCCATAGTCTCAATTTATTGTGCATAGGGCAAGGTGTCCATCCAAATAGGAGGAGGGAAATCACACTGGCACAAAAAATCTCTGGAAATGCTACATCTTTTCAGGTGTAATTAGAAATTGGTGAAGGCACCACAGTAGTGATCATGTAGCACCAAGATGTAGTAGGAGTAGCAGAAGTGGTCACATATCACATCAAGGAATTTTTTAATGTTCTGGTTGTGCCACCAGCAAATTTTATAGGAGCATGTCATGCTCAAACCTTGGTTGGTCCCTCAATAAATCCTACAGATTGTGAGGATGTTCTAGATTAGTTGCTATGGGTAGGAAAAGTGATGACATCCTTATTTGACATCCCTCAAGATGTCACAGCAACACAGTTAGACCTTATTTCTACAAAAGGAAAGCTTTTCATGACAGAGGTTAGGGATAAACATGTAGAGAAGGAGTTAAAAAGATTCCAAGAAAAGCTCATCACCCTACAAGCTGCACAATGGGATCCCAATTTATCCTTGCAAATCAGCTAGAATCCTTTCAGATAGAGAAGCTAACTAAATTGTTGGTAGAGAATAAAATGGTGGTAGTGGAAAAAGAGAAGGTTGATTGGGATGCTTTCAAGGTACAAGCTCAAACGTATGCACATGCCAAAGCACTCAAGGCCTCACAAGAAGAAAATAAACACCTCGCTACTGAAAATCTTCGGTTGACCACAATAGAAAAACAAAAGAATGTTCTTAAAGAAAATTTTTAGAAATTACAAGAGAAATTAATAAGGGTCAACTAGGATATAAATTACTTAGCTAGAGTAAATAGAACCTTCTCAATGGAGGAGGTACATGCAATCCACCAGAAGATGGTGATTGAAATAAGCGCATGAAAAAATGAGGCCAAGAAACATGAAATGCTCAAGGAGCATTTCAAAGATTAGGTGGGGATGTACAAACATGTGATAGAAAAAGAAATTCATATGGCCAAAGCACACTAATCGGTGGGCCATATTGGATACTTATGCCTTTTCCCACCAAGAGAAACTAAAAAGTCGGGGCTTGTAGATATAAGATGTTATGGAGTACATGGGGTTGGCAAACCTATGATATGCCAACTTAGCCATGTTGATAGTAGGATGCTCGAGAACAGAATTAGAGAAGCAGGTACCAACCACCTACGTTAAATATGAAATAGAATTTGCTGAACACAAGAAGACATTGCAAAAATTGGAAGTAGTGAATTTTGAATTAGAGGTGGTCAAGACTAGCTACTAAGGAAAAAATAATGGCGCGGTGGATTTGGCTCAACAGCTGATGGAATACCAAGAATGCAAAGACAAAGCTAGAGCCTATGAAGAGGAACAACAATTGTTTGCGGGTTGATATGTCAAGGCTAATTAGATGTTTCTGCAACTACTGTGCCCATGGGAGGTGCTGACTCCATCAAACATTGGACCATTAGCATTGATGGAACATGATCCCTAGACTGAAGAAGAAAAGCTTCAGGCAATCCTTCAAAGACATCCATTTCCAAAGCTTGGAGCACAAGATAAGAGGAAGAGACCCATGGAGAAGCCACCATCACCAGGAACCACATGAGTTCCAACAAATTTTACTTTTTGTAATTTTGTGTCTATGTCCCAATTTTGTTTTGTTCAACCCCACACTATGACATGGGTAGTTCCTAGTTAGCAAATAATCCCATACCTATCCACTATGTAATCTATCGAACTTGTTCTCATTTTTTCTAACTCAAGGATTAGTTGTTATTTGGTCATGCGGGTATGATGAATCATGGTTTGCTAGGCCCCAATGTTGGGTATGCGATATCACAGCCTAGATAATGATATTGAATACATGATATCATGATTCCTATGTAGGCCTATAAATATAACATTTGAGTGCACAGGAAAATAGGTTTTTTGGTAATTCTTAGATAGAGTCTTTTTGTCATTTTTTTAGTTAGTTTCATTCTTTCTCCAGTGCATGCCCATAGTGTGATGATTGTAATTGTATGGAACCTTTATTCGAGTGTGATGTACTTGGACATGCACATGATCGACAATAAAGATTGAGATTACTCCATCATTGCAACACTCACTTAGCCTTTAATTACTTCAATTGTTAATTGTTATTTATTGTTTTCTTTGTTAATATTTCTTTATCATATTTACTATTCTTGTTGTTAAATGTGAAAATGAGTATGACTTAATCACAAACATTTAAGTATAACTACTTGGTAACCCAATAGCATATCTAGGAGTACTCAAGTAATGTGTGCTTGGTAATCCCAGAAGCAGTACATGAGGTCCAAGATGTGCACGGATGATTAAGGATAGATGCTCATCGCACTTCGGCTAGTTTAGATTTCATTTTTTATTGCCTATTAGCTTAAGTCAGGATTATTTTCCATCATCTCTAGGAGTAGCATTAGTTAGGATCCCATCATTCACCTCACTCTAGACTAAACCATATGTGACAAAGCAAATACTAGTCTAGGTGAGAAGGTAGTGAAGTGCGATCAATGTGTAATTATCTAGATACCACAACTAGTCTATCTGCAGAGTTTGACTAGATTGTGTGTACATGCTCATATTCATATGGTTGAGTGTAGGGGTACCTCACCACTCATCACTTTACAAGTTTGAATACCAAATTTGAGCCATATCCTTTAAATTTGCAACAAACAACCTATAAGCTTGATCTTGATGTTGAACATTTGCGTGAGCCAAAGCTAACTCAAACATGTGAATGTATTCTTCAGCTAAGTAAGCTTTTCCAAGAATAAAAGGCTTAGGAAAATATTTCTAAAATATCTTAGGAATATCATTGTAGTTTTGAATTCTTAATGGTGTAATTCTTTGCCAAGGATTTACCATAATATTAGAATTCCTTTTGATTGTTGAACTTTTATATTTCTTTGTCTTTCTCTTATAGATTAATAAACCAAACAAAGAAGTTGATCTTCTTATCCTTCTAATCTTTACTCCACTACAAGTCCCAAACTCAAAAACCTTCTTTTTTTCTTCTTCTAATGAACTATCAATCTTATAATTAAGAATTTCCTTAGAACCTTTGAAATCTTCCAAACGATTAGTCTGTTTGGTTATGAATTGAAAATAGTATCTAATTTTTAAAACCCTTCTAGTAATAAAGAACTATGGGTGTGCTAGGACTATAAAGCTCATTGGACTTAGAGGAAAAATTTTCAGCCCTCCTAGCACCAAAAAAACTATTAGCAACTATTTGGGATTAGAAAGCTAACAATTGTGTCTCATGAGCTCATGACCAGGGATCATGGGATTGAAGGTGTTCTTCAAACAAGATTTAGGTGCTTGTTTGTCTTCGGCAACACCAAGGCCCATATACCTCCAAATAAACTTAGTAGTTATGAAATGTGCTTGACATGAGTATGTGTTTGTTGTTGTGAATGTTAAAATGATGTGTTGTGTAAAAAATGGTAATTGGCTATCATAAAAGACATTTAGCTAACATTGGAAAATACTATGAGTTGTTAGAGATTCCTATTTTGTTCAATCACTTAGTGTATATGATCGCTGTAATACATTGCTTGTAACAAATAAAATTTTGCAAAAACATTCGAGCACAATTATTCTAATATACTCCTAATATTCCCTAGAGAGAAAGTTCTACAAGAAAACTAGAAATAGAGCAAGATTTAATGGACTTAGAAAAAGAAAGCTATTCCTAATTCAATAACCTTGCAATAAAGCTATTCCTAATTCAATAACTATGAATTGTCCAAATGTCCAAAGCTCAATAAGAAATTTCAACAATATAAGCTCTTCTATGGCTAATCTAACAAAAGTCTAATATTGTATAAAAATAGAGCTATAAAAGAAACCAAAGAAAAATCCCAAAATCAAATGTCAAGTACTATACTATCTAAACCATTATCTAAGCAACTAAAAGAAAATGGGAAGAGAACTCACAGGATTAAAACAAAGTCGCCAAGTTGATGTCTTTAGTAAGCCATCTTACAAGTAATCTTCAATTTTCTTTCAAAATTTTCCTTCAAATATTTCTTAAAATCTTTCCCCTTAACACTACCTTTGAAGGTTCTTTTATAGTGATGATGAGCAGCGAGGTACCCCTACACTCAACCATACGAATATGAGTGTTCACGCGTGATCCGGTTGAACTCCGTGGATAGGCTAGTTGTGGTATCTAGATAGTTACATGTTGATTACAGTTCGTTGTCTTCCCACATGGACTAGTATTTGCTTTGTCACGTATGGTTTAGTCCAGAGTGAGGCGTATGATGTGATCCTAAATTTGTGCTACTCCTAGAGACAATGGAAAATAATATTAATTAAACTGATAAGTAATAGAAAATGAAGTCTAAGCTAGCCTAAGTGTGATGAGCATCCATCCCTTAATCATCCGTACACATCTTGGACCTCGTGCACAACTACTACTGGGATTACCAAGCATAGATCCTAGGTACGTTGCTGGGTTACCAAGTAGTCATACTTAAATGCTCGTGATTAAGCTGTACTCATTCCGCATTTAACAACAGGAATAGTAAATTATGATAAAGAAATATTAACTAAGAAAAAAATAAATAACAATAACAATTAAATAATTAAAACTAAGTGAATGTTGCAATGATGAAGTAATCTTGATCTTTATTTTTGATCATGTGCACGTCTAAGTACATCACACTCGAATAAAGGTGTTGGACAATTACAAGCATCACACTGCAGGCATGCACTTGGGAAAATAATCTAAGTCCTACGAAAAAAAATGTAAGAGCTTCGCTACAACTAACTCAAAGCTGCCTAAATGAGATGGAAGGCCCTCTTATTTATAGGTCGGGATAGGTGGCTGCATAAATGGGGACGCATCGACGTAGGAAGGCGACGTTGACGGGGCCATGTCGACATGGCCGTGTATACGGGGCCTCGTATACGCAGCCTAGTCGACGCATTGACTATATGACACTTCATCATACCCCCATGACTGAGTAAAAACTCATCCTCCAGTCAAAGAAAGTGAGGAACAAGCTCAATTGAATACACAATGGATAGGTATTTGATTATTGACTGACTAGAAATTTATTCATGCTATAGTGGAGAATTAAACAAAATTTGGACATAGACACAAAAGAAAAAACTTGTGGAATGCATGGGGTTCCCGGTAGTGGTGGCTCCTCCATGGGTGTCTTTCCTTTGTCCTATGTATTAAGCTTCTGAGATTGATACCATTGAAGAAGCACCTGATGTTTCTCCTCTTCTATTTGAGGATTATGAGCTATCCATGTTGATGTTCCAATGTTTGATGGAGTCGGCACTTTTCATGGACGCAGCAACTGTAGGAACACTTGATTGGCCTTGACATGCCATGCTGCAAATAGCCTTCGTTCCTCTTCATAGGCTCGGGCCCTGACCTCTCCTCCCTTTTCTTGGATAGATTATGCAGTAATCGAAGTTTTATGATGGATGCTAAATGATTGCCTTCTGCTCTGCATGTTCTGCATGAGGTCCTTGGCCTCTGCCTCCCCCTGGTCGTTCGGTTGCACTGTGAGAAGGTCCTCGTTATCTTCTTTTAGGGCCATCTATAATAACACAAAGATCAATTGTTAGTAAGGCTATTGAAAAAAATTCAAAGATTTCATACCTTACTCATTGCCGTTTAATAAATGTTGCATTCTTTACTTAGTGTGATTGTAGAGTTAGAAATTTTTCAAGGAAGTTTCCCTAAAAGTTTAATGTTATACCTGGTTTTGAGGAACGTTTGATAAAATAATGACAAAGGAAAGAATAGATTTGTCAATGAAATACTCAGAGGGTATAAGATGATGTGGTGACATGTAATAAGTAAAAATTACAAAAGTTATGCAAGTGGGTCCTCTGCAAAGTAGGTTCCAACCTATATGCCCTTGCATAACCACACCTTAAGATGTTCGTAGGCATTAGAAGGGTTAAATGTCATCTATACCGATGCAACAAAACACACACATGTTGATACCACCGTGATGAGGTATGAATTCAATGCTATACAAGACACAAGTCACAAATACATGAACAATGAGATGGAATGAATCGGAGAAGGGATTGTAGATATTGGGAAGTGAGGTAACGAACTTAGGGCATAATGAATCCTGCATGCAAAGCATGATTAACGTGTCATTAACCCATCATTCTAAGATCAGGACCAAGTCCATTCCTCTAATCAGTGACATCGCATTGTTTCATCCCATGATGAGCAAATATGAGAGTATCATAACAACAAGGTGTATGATCACTTGGCATTTTGTTCAAGGGAGGAGAGATTTTTGTTTTGTGACACTTCCTTTTTCTATTTTTTTTTTCTCTCTCTTTTTTTTTCTTTTTGAAAATTGAATCCAGAGAAGCCGCCAACCATTAGGCATGGATGCATGTCTTTCCAGTGGGACCCCCTAAAACAAAATTGGATTTTTGAGTGCCCTTTTGATTACTCTTACTCCCATTTTTCGTTAGATTAGTACAACCACGTTGCATGATAACTCTCATAGACATCACCAAACAGAATCCACAAGTCCCCTTGATGTCAAACCCTAATCATTCTCTCTTGGTCCATCCTTCTTCATTCTAGGTACAATGAACAAGAAATTAATTTAAGTTTCAAGAATGTCAAGAATATCACTGTACCCTCGAACAGAACCTCTTATTTGTAGAATGGATGAGTGGGTGTAATAGGCTCATTGTCCAAATAATTGATCATTGAGACTCGATAACATAGAACACACCTCAACCAATGATCCACATGAGTGTTTTATTCATAGATGAGATTACTTATAAAAAGATAAAAAGATAAAATATTAAATTAAAAGGTGAAAAACTGGAAAACAAAAAGTTGAAAAAATTAAAGAAACAAAAAAACATTTATTAATTTTGTGTTGTTAGAATGGAGGGTGCCCCCCATAACTAAATGGTTGAGCATGGCTAGAATTAATAAATGGAAGGATGGGATCCTTGTATGTTGTAAGTATTGGGATTGGTCATACTTACCCCATTGGGGTTCACACACTTGATTAGAGTTGACATAGTGGGGCAAGTTATAAGATGTGGTTAATTTATAAGGAGTTGACCCACTATGGTACTTGTGATTGTAAGATGGTATGCAAGGATCAACATGTCTCCCCATGTGGCAATATTCATTGGGCCCCATGGTTTTTGGAGTATTGTGTGGTGGCCTTGATAAGGTAACATGAGGCATTGGGTTCGAAGAGGAAGATGCACCATAGTGTTGGATTTGTGTTGAGTTGGCAGATGCAGTGGTTTCTGAACTACGGTGTCCCTTTCAATGGTCACGTCTAAAGAAGGGACACATTTGATATTGTGAAGGACCTCCATTGCTATTGACAGTAGTAGCACAAGTAACATTTGTGGGTTGGCATTGTGGTGCAGAATCTTTTGGCATAGTTGGCGGTGATGTAGAAGGGGGTGAAGTATGAGAATGTTGAGGTTGAGGAGAAGTGTAAGGCACATGAGGTGGTGATCTTGGTGTAGAGGACATGGGTGGATAGTACTCGGGAGAATGATAACGATGAGGTAAGGTAGAGGATGCTGATCCCATTGGAGAAATAGGGTGTTGAACATTATAAGCATTTGACACTAGGACATACAAAGGGTATGGTTCAGTTGGCGATGGCCTCCCCCGTGACTGAGGTTTTTGCCACTGTGGTTGGACACAATATTTTTGTATGAACTCTGGATGTAACATTCCTCCCCAATGCTCATGTACATGTGATAAGATTGGACATTGACCTTTGGGGTGATCGTACAAGAAAATATTACATTGATACGTATGATTGGCAGTTGAGTTCTTATTCTTATTCTCTTCTACCCTTTGTTTTGATTGTCCCGTGGTGTGTTGTCCTGTTTCTTGATTTGGCATAGCCCTTCCTCTAATAATGTTAGCATATTCTCCACATATATCATGTACCCAGTCTGTTATCCTATTAATCTTTACCTCAATTCATCTAGTGATTGTAGGATTGGCAAAGATGATTCCACCTCCTTGAAGTGAGTTGATTTCTTCTCTTCATGATCATGGACCCTTGTTAAGTTAAGATTTTAGTCCTGTTGAGAACTTTCAACATTCTCCCATTTGGCTATTTCTCCTTCTTCTTTTGCTATCCACTTAATAAGCTCTTGGAGTTGATGGGTTCGTAGCTCATATAGCTGACCTTAGGCCTACATCCCTAGGGTCTCCCTTGTTTCATTATGGAGCCCATCTATGATATGGTACACTAGCCTTTCCTTGGAGAACCCATGGCCTGGCAGTTGTTTAACAGTGCATAATATCTTTCTAAGGCCATGTCCAAGGGTTCATGTTGCACTTGTTTCCATTCTTGGATTTTTCTACTCAAGGCTAACACTCTCACATAGGTTTGATATCTTTCATTGAAAAGTTCTACCATTGTTGGCCAACGTCGAATTGATTTTGGTTTTAATGACCTATACCATACTTTTGCTTGGCCAACAAGTGTCAAAGGAAAGAGCTTAAGTTTTTGTCACCCATTATCAATATTGTTCCATATACATGCATCGTAGAAGGCTTGTAAATGTTTTTGCGGATCTGAATCATAGCCTCTTGAAAACTTGGGAAAGTTATTTAAATCAAGCACGGGTAGACAACTTTCCTTACGATGCCTGCGGGCTATTTGAATAGCCTCTTGTATTTCTGTTAAGCTTGTAGTGGCCAGTAGGGGTTCATCGTCATCGGGTAAGTTATGCTTTTGTGTGTTGGTACGATGTTGTCTTCGTTTATGTTTATAAGAAACCCCCACATTGGGTTGCGTACTCCAATCTTCATTGTTATAATATTCGTTGGTTCTCCAATGAATTTCCTCACTAGATGTGGCATTATTATAGTCTTGTAGGAGAGGCATGGTTGTGAAATTGTGTGTGAATTTTTCTAAAAAAAAAATATTATATATATATATATATT
>MNCI01038054.1:121120-135127 GCA_015680685.1 Gnetum montanum | reverse complement strand
GGTGCTAGTTCTGACAACTGTATAAAGAAGAGACCCTTCTTAAGAACTAGAAGCCCAGACAAACTCTCGCAATAATAAGTGGTTGGGTACATGTATAGGCCTCTAACCACTAACGCTTTAGAGAACCCTTCAGTCCAACAACTAAGTATGCAAGTGGTTATGTTGACACATACCGTAACTTATTGGATAAATGTGGGCCACCTTCCCAGGAAACTACCTGACCCTGGGAACCCCTTAATTCATTTACATATCATCGGAAATGCACCACATCGAGCTCTTCTTGACTCAGGTTTCGGAGTCAACCTAATTTCACAAAAGATGTATCAAGCTTGGAACCTGCCTCAACTTAAGAAGAGTAACATATAATTGGAGCTGGCTAACCAATCCATCACCATTCCCTTAGGATTGGTGGAGGACATTATCACCACTATGTGTGGGTGGTCATACCCAACCAATTTCCTGGTGATTGAGGTTAACAACGAAGGGGGCTTCCCCATTATAATGGGAAGACCGTGGCTAAGTACTGTAGACGTGTACCTAGGAATTCATGATCTTTCCTTGTAAATTTCTAAGATCAACATTTATGGAAAGATCGAGAAGAAGGAAGTTCCATGCATCACATACAGTGATTCATTGGGTGATGACATGGAGGATATGTCTCCATTTGAGAGGTGTGCCCTTGCAACTTTGCAACAAAGATGCCTGTATGTAGCAACCACACAAGAAGTAGTAGACACCCCGTGGTTGACAGCTACCCATAAGAGCAGAAAAATATGCATGGAACGAACTAAGGAGACAACTCATGCCAATAACCGTGGCATAGACACATTGGAACATGAGCGTCGCCAACTTCCACCCCTCAACTTAAGATCATCAATTGGGAGAAGTTGGGCACTTCTTAGAAATTCAAACAGGCACTCACTATTTCGGATCTCTCCCTTACAACTCAGTCATGGGGGAGATGGCTGCCTATGATNGATCTCTCCCTTACAACTCAGTCATGGGGGAGATGGCTACCTATGATAACCATATGGGGCCCTCAGTTCTTTTTCAAATTTTTTTACACATTTTTGTTTTACAAATTTCTTTAACTTTTTCTGTTTTTGTTTTACACCATCGTTATGCTTTTTCTATTTTTGTGTGTGTGTGTGTGTGCCATCCACCATGTAAGTTCATCATCTAATAAGTGTTTAGACCGATGGTATGAACTGTTTTCATATTGATTGCTAATGTTTGGTTTTTACCTTTAAGTTACAATGTTGATACTAAGGTATATTTCTTTTGATATGACAAGCAATGAGATCACTTCATCCATCCATCCACCAATTTCTATGGTTTCTCCTAGCTTGGAAATGTACAGTTCCCTACTAATGAGAACTTTAATGAATCGGTGACTGGGTATTTCTCAAACTAAGGAAGGACTCAAGGATTGCAAAGGGTGTGACTTCAAGGGAACTTGGTGCTTTCGTGTTGGTCATTCTCTTGGGTGCTTGGATGTTTTCTTCTTGAGTTTTCTTATTGTTCCGATGTTTCCCAATTATCGGAAGCTGAGATAATAAAAATAAGAAGAATTTGCATGGTGTGGTTCTCACGCATAAAAACACAAAACACAAAAAAAAAAACTATAGTGAGGATTCAAAGCACACCCCTTAGATGAAATAAAATTTGGGCTACAAGCACTGGTTATGGAACCAAAGTGTTCCCTCTAACTAAGGTCCTTCTCGCTTCCCATTACCTCCTTTGTTTCATCGGACTGGTGGTGGCTCTTTGAAGATGCATCCTCGTTATCCAAGTGGATGGTTTAACCGAATGCATTGATGCGAAGTCATTGGATGTGGTTGGTTTGAGCCTAGAGTTGGAATGAGACTTGCCAAGTTACATTAATCATCAAACACACAAGGGGCTGTACACCTTGTTCTTGAGATTTCATTCCATTTCTCATCTCTTCATCCTTCTCTCCATTGTTCACCTCATTGCCGATTGTATCATTAGTGTATATATTTTGGTTGATGCATTGTTTTCTTTTTGGTAAATTCTTACGGTGAAGACTTTAACTCTTGTTCCAAAAGACATTCCTAGAGCCTATGGACTCTTTGAATGTGGGTTTGTCAGGGCATTAACGGCATGAGCTTGATTTGGGGAGGACCCACTGACATTCCTATTTGGTGCATTAGTTAACTTCTTTTCCTTAACATTTTGCAATTGATTTTATTTTTGTTCATTTCCATCTTGACATCCACTTCATTGATGCCATAGTTGTCCCTTTTTACCTATCTTTCTTACTCCTTTTCTTTCTCCATTCTAATGCTACCGAAGGTTCGCGATTAGTCATGGGGGTACGGGGCCTGCTTTTTTCGATTTTCTCCTAGCCTCGAAATTTTTAATTTTCTTCCTAACCCCTACACCTTTGGTAGTCATCATCATCTACATCTTCCCATATCCATATCAGCCATACCACAACCTAGCCAATGAGTTTACACAAAAGCAAGGTATTAATTACATGATGATTCAATTACCCTTGCTAATATATGATTGTGTTGTGTGTGCAGATGGCAATCATACAACAATGGATTGGATCTGGAGCAAACATTTGGAATGGAGCAACATTGAAGTAGCTATGCAAGGAGTAGAATTGATGATGCACTTACGGATGGACAATGGAAGGCGCAATCTAGGCATTGGCAGCAGTAAGACTCTTCTCTCTTCTTCTCTTCTCTTCTCTCTCCTATTTTCTCTCAGCTACCAAATGTGGCCTAATGTCATTGTAATAAGGTGTTCACCCTTTTTGTCATGAATACTAGTTTTGTCAAGTCTTGTAATAATGATCCGTTCACATGTCATCCCATTAGTTCCATTCCCCTCAATAATCCCATACCTGCCTGATATTATTGTAAGGAACTCAAGGACGAGTTTTCATTCAGTCATGGGGGTATGATGAGACATGATATGCACAAGCTGTGATATTGCGTCGTCCCTTGCGATATCGCGTACGCGATATCGTGGTCTGTCGCCAAATCTATAAATAAGAGGCGACACTCCCCTCATTTGTAATCCTAGGTGTAAAGTAGCGAAGCTCTGGCAAATTGATCACCCCAGAGATAGAATATTTTCCATGTGCCAGCAGTAGGAGTCCCCAAAGTGAACGGTTCTTTATTCGAGCAGCTTTGTACCTGAATGCAAGTTGTGTACGGCAATAAAGACGAGCTTTGTGGATAAACCTTGCAGTACATGGATAGGTTTATTTAATGTTATTTATTGCTTTCCTAGTAGCGCGGCATGAGTATGACTTGGTTACGAGCATTGACGAATGTGTACGGCTAGCCAAGGAATCAGCTACTCATCGCAATTAGATTCTCTCACCCTTATCTCCTAGAACGTGGGACGAGTACGACTTGATTATGAGCATCTACGGATGTGTACGGCTAGTCAAGGAATCAGTTGCTCGTCACACTTAGGCTAGTTAGATGCCTCAGTACAACTGCTTCGAGCACGTGCGTTACGTGTGGTAATCCCAGTAACGATTAGCATTTGGTAGCCATAGTTGCATAGTTCAAGGTGTGTACGGCAAGTGGGAACGGATGCTAAGGCTAGGACTTAGTGCTGTAGTTAGAGTTAGTTTTAGTCTCTCAACCCTTCACCCCTTAGCATAGGAGATAAACCAGAAAAGACCAAGAAAATCATATACCTAGGACTTACTTAACCATACACCATGACAACAACAAGTAAGTCTAGGAAGACAATGATTAATTAACCCCGAGTGTTCCTTGCGGCGTTTAGGCATTTAGTCTGCGAAGTTCGACCAGATCACGCGTGCTACGCTCGTTTCGTATGGATGAGTGTAGGGGTACCTCACCACTCATCATTATTAATCTTAAGTTAAGAAGTTTTACCATAAATTATAACCTTCTTGTTGATAGTAGTTCTAATCTTTGAGTTCATAACATCCGTGTTAGACAAGGAAAAATTTACCTTATGAGCTATTTGTCTAGACTACTTAATACTTTCTCTACTACGAGTAAAAATATATACATGAGCTTCTATCTACTTTGGATTCTTTATTGTCATTTGATTATTTTTATTAGTGAAATTAACTTGATCTTTCATATATTCAACTTTATGCTATATCTTTATCTTTAACTTTAACACATTTTTTAAAGAATATTTTTGTTTTAGCAAAAAAGGATAATCATTAAACAAATGTCCTTTATGATGGCAAAAGTTGCAAGAATTAGGAATATTATAATATGTAATTGGTTGAATGTAAGCCTTTCCTCTTGCTTGTAATACCAATTAGTTTTTATAATTGAGAAGGGTGACTTCAACAAAAAATGTTTATAAACATCAAAAGATGTAGAAATAGATACCATATATTTAATGGAATCGAGAAGACTAATAATTTCCTACTTAAGTTTCTAAAAAATTAATGGAAGATTATTTAACTTGAAAAAACATAGAATGGTGTATGGACATCTCTTCTAATCCCCTTATTCTTTCCCTACATGTGTGTTTTTATAGGTTTCAGGTTCAATGGAGACATCTTGGAGGCCACAGAATCATCTTTCCTAGGATCTAGGCTCTCAGGAGAGATGTGTTAGAAGACATAAGATGTTTGGGCTAAGTTCCGAGCTTATAGGAGATTTTTGAGAATTTTGAAAAATCTCTAAGTTGAGACATCTCAAAAGTGATGAGACATATTGGACATTAGTGAGGCATCTTACAAAATGGGAAGTTGAGACATCTCAACCATAGTATGAGATGTCTCCCTAGAATTAATAGTTTCTTAGTAAGACATCTTGAAAAGGCCAGAGAGGACCTAAACAAGCAAGGAAGCTTCTAAAATTTTCATTCCAAGTTTGGAGATAACTAAGACAAGGTGGAAAAATATGGAAACAGTGGAGGATAATTAAGTTGTATTTGATGAAGGTTTTCTAGGGGTTTTATCTTGTTTAGTTAATAAATATAGATTGTAGGAATCCATTAGCCAAGGATACCAATGGAAGGGAGTTCTATTTCTCAAATGATAATTCCAAGGGCTTCAACAATGGTAACGACTTCTTCTCTTAGTAAGCTTGAGGAGGAGGATGAAGCAAGACTTGATAGAGCATTCAAAAATGTTGTAAGACTCTTGTACATTGAGTTGAAGACTTTTAATAGTGTAGATAGTACTAATGCTTTTTCAAGATGGCTAAAGATACTTGAAAATCACTTTGAATTAGAAGAGTTACCAAATAACTTGAGGGTACCTATTATTGAATTCATATTAGAAGAAATAGCTTCTACTTGGTGGCAAAAGGAGTTCCAAGGCTATGAAAGAAAAAACGATCAACCCATCATAGATTGAAATATGATGAAATATAGCTTGAAAAAAATATTTTATTAGTCTTACAAAAGGAAAGAGACTATCATGAAGTTGAAATTCCTAAGGCAAGGTGACAATGATGTCAAAGAATTATACATTGAATTTTATGATCTATTCCATCAAGTTAAGGTAAATTGGGAGGAGTATAACTAGGCTTCCATATTTTTAGGAGGTCTAAAAATGACGTAGCAATAGGAGTTGTCTTTTTATAACCCACAAACTCTTAATAGGGCTTATGATTTGGCACTGAACATAGAAAAGAAATTAAGTGGATTTGAAAATAGGAGTGAACAAAATTCCAAGGTGAAGAAGAAGGGATCCAAGTCCAAATTTGAAGAAAAAGATGAAAACCATGATAAGAAGATATAGAATAATGATGAGAATGGAAAAGGTAAGAAGGAACAAGGCAAAGGAGGTAAGGATTAAGTCAGAAACTCATCCAAATCCAATGCTTCAAGTGTGGAAAATCGAAACACAAGTAATAGGAATGTTCACTTCATAAGGTAACCAAAGGTAGAGATGTGAAAACCCTAGAGGTAGAGGAGGCATCAAGCCAAGCTCTTTAGAGAGATAATTATAATTCTTCAAAGATTGAGGAAGTTTTTGAATTAAATTCTTGTGCATTCATCGGGAATGTGAATAGATAAGGCCATCTTGTTAGAAAATTGTTATTTTGGATTAGGGCTAGATGTTTGCTTAGTGTGAAATAGATTTATGTTTTGATTGATCGAGGAGCCTAAGAAAATATTATTTCTTCTAGGGTAGTTGTTAGATTGGCTTTGGAAACTAATCATCATCTTAGACGCTAGAAGGTGCATTGGAAGTCTAGAGATTTCTCTTAAGAGGTGAGGGATCAATGTACTTTAAAATTTAAAATTGGGAATTTTCATGATGTTTTGAAGAATGATGTGCTTCCAATAGATTTTTTTGATGTAATTATTAGTATACCTTGGAATTTTGACAATAGTATCAGTTTGATGGAGCTAGAAATTTATGGAGTGTAGCTAGATTTGATGGAATCCATGAGTTGATTCCCATGACAATTGAATAAGTAAGATAACAAAGCTTACTTAATGCTTCTTTAATATTTTTAGAAGAGAGGGAATACATTAAGGAACAAGATGAAACAAGGTTTGGATTTGTTATTGTATCAACAATTTCCTCTAATCATAATGATGTGCATGTTGAACTTCCTACATGTACGCTAGGCTTGAAGAAGAAATTTTCCAAGGTGTTGAAGGGGGAATTGGATGGATTACTACCAATAAGAAATGTACAAAATCATATTGATTTTATCTTTGGTGCTACCATTCCAAACAAGAGGGCTCACCAAATGGCACCAAATCAACAAACTAAATTGCAAAGGAAAGTAGAGTAGTTACTCGCAAGTGCCTTCATTAGAGAATCCATTTCACCTTGTGCAGTTCTAGTAGTTTTGGTGCCAAAGAAGGATAGTAATGAATGGAGGATGTGCATTGATTTCAAGGTAGTGAATAGGTTAATAGTGAGGTATAGGTTTCCTATTCTAAGCATGGATGATATCTTTGATGTCCTTACCAATGTAGAGATATTTTGCAAAATTGATCTAAAGAGTGGTTACCTTCAAAGTTGGATCAAGCATGGTGATAAATGAAAGATATTATTCAAGGCATTGGATGGATTATTTGAGTGGTTAGTGATTCCATTTGGATTCATGAATGCACATGCTACATTTATTAGGATGATGCATGATGTTTTAAAGGAATTCATTGGTAAGTGTTATATGGTATTTTTAATGATATTTTGATGTATAGCTCTAATGAGGAAAAGCACTATGATTACCTATGGATGATGCATCTTAAGTTGGAGGAGGCATAGTTGGTGATCATTGTGAAGAAAAGTCATTTCTTCAAAAGAAAAATCACATATTTGGAGCATATGGTTTCTAAAAACCAAATTTGGATGAAAGCTACCAAGGTAAAGGCTATTAGGGATTGGCCAACTCCTAAGAATGTTGAAGGGGTAATATCATTCCTTGTTTTCGTAGGTTTTTATAGACAATTCATAAAAAATTTTAGGGGTATTTCATGGCTATGTTTGTTTTGTTGAAGAAAAATAAAAATTTCAAGTGGAATAATGAAACTCAAGGGAGCTTTGAATTGTTAAAAGCAAAGATTACCAATGAACTTGTGCTTACAATACTGGATTTTTTCAAGCTTTTTTAGGTGGAGGTGGAAGCAATTGGACTTGCCATTGGTGGAGCACTTTCATAAGAAGGTAAGCCTATTTCTTTCTTTTCTAGAAAGTTGAATGAGTCAAGACAAAACTATAGTATATATGAGAAGGACTTGTACGCTATTCTTCAAGTAATCAAGCATTGGAGGCATTACTTATTCTCTAAGGAGTTCTCTTTGATGATAGAACACAAAGCACTATAATTTCTAAATTTTTAAAAGAAGTTGAGTGTAAAGCACATGAAGTGGGTTGCACAATTGCAAGAGTTTAATTGGTGGGACACTTTCATAAGAAGGTAAGCTTGTTTCTTTCTTTTCTAAAAAGTTGAATGAGTCAAGAAAAAAAGATAGTGTCTATGAGAAGGAGTTGTATGTTATTCTTTAAGTAATCAAGCCTAGGAGGCATTACTTGTTCCCCAAGGAGCTCTCTTTGATTATAGACCACAAAGCACTACAATTTCTAAATTTTTAAAAGAAGTTGAGTATAAAGCACGTGAAGTGCGTTGTATAATTGCAAGAGTTTAATTTTGTGTTGAAACACAAAATTAAGAAAGCCATTGTGGTGGCTGATGCATTGTCTAGGGTCCATGTGATAAATTTGAGTGTACGTCATGTGGAAGGTATGGATGATTTTGCTTATTTGTATGAGTATGATGTTGATTTTGGACAAGTTTGAAGGAGTCTTAAAGAGCCATTATTGAGTAGGATAGACTAGTGGAGGGATGTTAAACCCCAAATTTGGTTCAAATTTAAAATAAGTATCCTTGTCAAAAGCATGCATTTCAATTAATTTTACATTTTTTGATTAGTGTTTAATTTAGTTTAATAGTTTATTTTATTTTAGTTTAATTAAATGTATTATATAAAATCATTATAGTTTATATTTTATATAGATATTATATATATTATATAATTAGGGAGCGGTTGCAGGTTTATTGATTTTGGCCAGTTTATCTTGGCACGTGGGTATGTGAATGACCATTGTGGCATATGGTAAAATCATAAACAGACCATTTTTGTCTTTATTGTTTAGTTAGCAGGTCTGCAACACCACCGTGTGACCAAAACAAAAATGGCACCCAAAACCATGGTTCTTGTGCTCTTCGTTGTCATCTACGTGTGGCTGGCCACATTCTAGGTGGCCAAAGATGACATCGGCGTCAGAAACGTGGCAGAGGAGATGGAGGAGTTGCAAAGAATCAACAGACAACAATAACATTCAACTTAGGATCAGGATCAATCGATCAAGAACAAGCTACTGAAAAAGTGCGGTGGGCTTCCCCTTGCCATCACTGTGTTGGCAAAAAGTATGAAGCACTAGCTTCCAGAGGAGTGGCCGTCCATGTTACACAAGATGGAAACATCTTCTTCTTCTTCAAGACATGACATTGTAGCAGTGGATCCACCTTAGTGTTCTGTGCTTAATGTGTTGAGGCCGAGTTTCAATACTTTGGAATTCAGGGCCAAGGCTTGCTTTGCATTCCTGGGGGTGTTCACTGAAGCTGAAGAGATACTCAGCGAAAGATTGGTTGGTATGTGGATAGCAGAAGGTCTGGTAAAGTTAGAAGATGAAGATCTTTCCATGTTGAAGCATCTTAGCAGCAAATGCTTGCTGCTGCGCATCGAACATCCATTGAACTGCTCAGGCACAAGTACCATCACATCCTTTGGCTACTTGAATGATGAATTGAAGTGGGCAACAGGCTAGCATCACAGTTCATGGATTGGTGCATGACCTTGTAGTCATGCTGGGCAAAGAAAGCATCCATCAGGGTTCAAGCTCTGACCAAGCATTTGCTCAGGAAGTTCTGTAAAGGAAGATAAGAAGGTTGAGAATGAACATACATGGCTCCCAACTCTTCACCACGTTCTCATGTTTACCCTCTGTCCAACTGCTGAGTTTCAGGCACAGCCAAGAACCAAGGAGCCTTGATGTTGAGAAAGGAAAATCGGAAATTGCAGCTAATACACTGGCAAGTGCATGGTCTCTGTGAATTCTGGACATTGGAATCTACTGAGTAACAAGTTTGCCAAGGTACATAGCACAATTGCAGCTTCTCAGATACCCGGACATATCCAGAACAAACATAAGGAAATCACCCAAATTTCTGAGACAGTTAAAGCATCTGAAGTATCTCTACGTTGTCATTTGGAAGGTGCCATCATGGATTGGAGATATGCAGAGCCTCACCCATTTCTGCCATGTTTCTAGAGGTCGCCAAGGGCTCGTGCGCAGCGGATTCGCCAACGTTACCAGAGAGTCGCTCGACAGCAAGATCATCATCCATATCCTCACTGGTGCACTGGCAGCCATTGCTGTATTCTGCATACAAGCAGAACCCAGTTACAGGCCATTAATATTAGGAGGTATGCCCAATGATTGAGTTGTACCTTGTGGCTACTAGGGCTCAGTCCTGAGGTTGAGTTTTAACGGGAAGACTACATTACTTCAAGTTTAGAGTATAAAAGGATGCCTTACAGCAAGCAGCTGGTAACAACGATAGTGGATTATGGCCCTGAGAAGCACAATTTTCATGGTATCCCATGGCGGGAACATGGATAGAACGGGCAGATGAAGTTGGACTGGTCAGCGGTTTCATTGATGATGTCATATATGAATCTTGTGATTTCTGGCTGCCACCTTTCTGGAATAAGCGTAGAGATGTGGAAGAATACCATGACATGGACCCACACAAATACGGTACCAGAGGCGTGTTGGAAGCAAATAATCCAACTCAAATGTTATCGAAAAAATAATCCAACTCAAACGTTTGACAACATTGTTGCTAGATTCACATCTGCACCATTCATCTTTTGGCTGGCACGCCTCTTTCGCTGCTTACATCAAATGTCATGGTCATCGAAGACATTAAGGATGCCAAACGTGGCAGATGCACCTATTATCATGGATTGGTATCCGATTCTGCCATATCAATCTATTATTAAAATAATTATATATGTAATGTTTGTATAGTATAAATAATAACATTGAGATGCACCCACTGGGCAACGGGCACCAAAAGGGCACACAAAGTTGAAGTCTAATTTCCCTTGAAGAATTGTTAAGTGAGGATTCATTGAACTTTGTGGCAACTATAGACCATTAGAGTCCAGTGTCGAGTTGTTGAGATTGCTAGATTGTGGAAATAGCAAGGTAGAATTACAGATTAGGTGAAGTGTGCATTGTAGAAATAGCAAGGTAGAATCATAGATTAGGTAAAGTCTCCCTTATAATCCTCATAATCTATGCATGTATTTATGACTTCAATTTGATTTAATCATAAATCTTCATTCTTGAACTTGTGATTAGAAGTTAGGATGAAGATTCATGTTTTTACTTATGGGTAACAGTCATAAGTGTGGAATTTGTTTGGATTTGATTCTAACTATTTATTATCTTGATAATCTTTTGACTTTTGAACCATTGCTCCATGGATATGACTCATAGGTTAGTCATAGACGAGGTGACTTCTCTACAATGAGAGATAATTATTAAAGGTATCTAGTACCAAATTTTTCTTAGCTTGTTAAGGGATTATCATATTCAAGATGAACTATTATATAAAAATGAAAAGGTATGTGTTCCTAATTATAATTTTATAAAAAATATTTTTTAAAAAAGCATTATAGTGACATGGAAGGTCACATGGATAGGGATAGAACATTATGGGTAGGCACTATTTTTTGCCTAGCATGGCAACTAAAGTTTCAAAATTTATGAAAAAGTGTTTGCCTAGTGGGAATGATGCAATATTTGTGATTGTGGATAGGTTCTTCAAGATGGTACACTTCATTCCATGTAAGAAGCTGAGTGGTGCTTCTCATGTTACAAATTTTTTTTTTTAGCATGTTGTAAAGTTGCATGAAATTCCTTTAAATATTGTTAGTGAGAGAGATTCCAAATTTACAAGTCACTTTTAGAGGTTCCTTTGGAAAATTTTAGGGATAAAATTGAATTTTTCAAATGCATATCATGCACAATTTGATGGCCAAATAGAGGTAGTGAGAAAATCCTTGTTGAACATATTAAGATATTTGTGTGATGGACAACTAAACAAGTGGAAAAAATTATTATGTCATGCTGAGTTTTCATATAATAATTCTTTTCATGTTACTTTTGGAAAAAGCCCATTTGAGGTGAATTATGATTTTTATCCTATGATGGTGGACACCTTAAAGAGCTTTGATGGTGAAGCTCAACTTAGTGCTAATTTTGTGTAAGAGATGAGGGATCTTCATGTACAAGTAAAATCAAATCTTAAGAAGAAGGCTAAAAGGAGAGTTCTCAAGAGGAATGAAAGAAAATAGAAGCCAAATTTTGTTGTTGGTGAATTGGTTTGGGTGCACTTAAAGAAGAAGCCATCGAGAGATGTCAACTTCTCCAAGTTGAAAGCTAAGAAGATGAGGCCTTTTAGAATTAAGGACAAGATTAATAATAATGTTTTTAAAATTAATTTGTCAAACAATATTGGTATTTATTTTTTGTTTAATATTTTAGATCTTGTGAAGTATCATGAACCAGTTGATGAGGAGACCATATAAGGCAGCACCAATGAGTTAAGGAGGGATATTGATTAGTCTAAACCTTCAATGGAGAATAAGGAAATTGTACTTAAACAAAGAAAAAGATTTGAGTACTTGGGAAGAGAAGAGGCATAAGTACTTAATTCATTGGAAGGATTAGTTTTTAGATGATGCTTTATGAGTCCATGAGACTAAGCTTCATGATTGGGGGATCACTTCGACCCTTACTCCCTTATTCACATGAGTTTAATTTTTGAAGAATGGGAGAGCTAGTGTAGGGATACCTCTTCTAATTCCCTTATTCTTTTTCTATGTGTGTGTTTTTACAAATTTTAGGATCCATGGAGACATCTTGGAGGCCATGGAGTCATCTTGCCTAAGATCTAGGCTCTCAAGAGAGACGTTTTAAAAGACATAAGACGCCTAAGCCAAGTTGAAAGCTTGTAGGAGACATTTGGAAATTTAATATATGTCTTAGGTGAGAAATCTTAGAAGTGATGATACATATCATATAATAAGGAGACATCTCAGGTGAGATATCTCAAGAAGAGTAGAGACATCTTAGTTACAGTATGATACATCTCAGCTAGGAATGATATTGAAACACCACAAAAATCTCTGAGTTTAGCATCTTTCTGACAAGAAGCAGATCCCCATGATCCACAGGCAGCTTCAGCTACATTCGAAGTCACACAGGATAATCTTGAAAATCGAATATCTGGTTCTAAGTGTTATGCCAGCGTATACGCCCTAGCGTATACGCCCAGCTTTAAACCGTGGTGTGCCCAGCGTTTACGCCCAGCGTCTACGCCCGGCGTCTATGCCCGGCGCGTACGCCTGGCTCTCCAGCGTACACGCCCAGGTGCGGCAAATGCACACACTCGACGACAAGATCTCCAATGACAACATGAAGATTACGCCGAAGAGCAAGGATTGAAGCAAGTGGACATCCTTCGGCGTATATGCCCGGCGTATACGCCCAACATTCACCAGCGTATACGCCAGCACGTATTCGTCTACGCCCGGCGTACATGCCCAGCGTATATGCCGGCCTGTTGTAACGTATACGCTCAGCGTATATCGAGTTTCCAAATTGTAACGCCCGGTCTATACGCCACGTGTCTCCCAGTCCGGTTTTCCCGGTAACCCTACCCCTATAAATAGCCCAGTTTTCCGCATTCACCAGGTCCGCAAAAATTTACCAGAGCAGGCCCGGAGCAATTACGCTGTAGAAACCCCCTTACGCTTACGCTTACGCCGGAAGTCCTGTACGCTAAGCACAGTCCGCGCTCCGCCTACCGTGTCAGCCGGCTGCATCCCTCCGTCCACCGGGGCTTTACGTCCGCCTTGTGTCCCTACACAACTGCGTTAGACCGGTGCACAACATTTTAACTCTATAATCTACTGTTCACGTTTACTGCAAGTTCTTTTACAGTTTTACGTTAATTTGGCCCACGCTTCGTTCACGCCTGCTCACGTTTACGCTCCGTCTGCGTCCGTGTACGCCCACTGTTTACGCCGTTCACATCTATTTACGCCCTTCGTATTTGTTTAACGCTGTTTACGCTGCCAAAGCCTGTATACGCTTACGCCGGGCCATCTCTGTTTACGCTGTTCACGCTCGACGTTGTTTACACTCCTCTACGCCTACGCTGTCAGCGCCTGTTTCACTGTCTACGCTCTGTTTTACACATAACCCAGCGTATAACACTTCGGTGGCGCTCGGGGAAGTCCTTGTTTGATCCGCGCGCAGACCATCCAAGGCACTCTGCCTTCGTCCACTCCAGCTCGCCCTCAAGCGGAGGCAGGGTCAACCGTGCTGGTCCGTTGATCTTTCGGTGCCTGTAGCGTTCCAGCCTCGCACCGACGATTTCGGTCGGCACAGTTTTTGGCGCTAGAAGGAGGGCTCTT
>MNCI01038054.1:78810-98988 GCA_015680685.1 Gnetum montanum | reverse complement strand
AGAAGAGGATGATGGATGTAACATCTACCAATATGACCATCCAAAGGGCTATTACCCAGTTATGTTACATCTACAACAGTTTGGAGCTTTTTCTTTGAATCCTAAGTTTGTACAAAAGCAAATATGTAGGAAATTACCTCACTTACAAGGTAATTATAGATAGTCCTACAACCAATTGTACTATTCTAATGCAACTTCTTATCAACGTTAAAACTGCTATTACTCAGAGTGGAAAAATCCATAATTATGGGGGATGCCATCAACAAACCAACAATACCCTTATTGCTAGCGAAACCCTTATGACTACTATGTTCAACAACTTGTTTCTCCAAATGGTTCTACTTCCTTTACCTCGAATCACTACTATCACTCTTTCAAATATCATCAACTCATAGAATCTCTTGTGGGATCCCCATCTCAAACCTCTTATCCTCTGTGACATCCTCAATATTCTCATACTTCCCTTCACCATATGTCACCATGAATAACATAGGAAGGATTGAAATCACATCACCAATGGAAGAATGTCACTTGTGTTGCAAACATACACTTAAATGATAATTTTAGTATATATCAATCATAATCTTGAAAACATCCTTTCTTTAGGATAGTTTCCACACATAAGCACAAAATGCATAGACCTACTGGCTCATCAAAACTAGCACCAGGTCAGCCAGATGCAACTCCCTTCCTCACCAAAATAATGTCTTCTAGTCCTATGCAAGGGCCAACATCCATTACCACTCTAATGTAAAACATAATAGATGAACCTATCAATGTGGAGAGATAGGTGATTCCATACATTACTACTAAAAAAGAAGGGTGTATTTTTGGTTTGATCTTTCAAAATGTCAACACAGTCATTACACTAGTCCACCACAAATGTGAAGAACAAGTGTGTGCACAAGAGAGAGTAGGGGCCACTAAACCAAAAGACAGCTAGTGGCCAAAAATTGAGAACTTTCAATGATGCAAAATGTGCATGGAACAATCTAAACTAATTATGAATTCTAATAGTTCCATTCTAATAGTTGTTGATATATCTAATTAAAAGTTAACTCAAGTTAGATATATCACGTACGCGATATTTGTAATGGACTTGCTAGATTTCTTCAATATTTATTATTTACTTTAATAGGACCTCAAGTTAACTCTTGCATTGATTTGCTTTTATGTTCTTAGGAAGATATTGATTTTATTAAGAAGTTGAAAGTTGGAGAAGATTTAGTGGAGTCTTACCATCACCATGTTGAGTTTTTATTACAAATTCCAACTATTTCTTAGATAATAAAAAATAAGAATAGAAAAAAATGTCAATATAGACTTACCCCAATAGTTAAGGGAGAATATATGAATGTAGCACACAACAAATGGGTTCTTGAAGGACAACATACGGAGCTTGAACAAATTTTGCTTATAGTAGCTAAGCAAGTTGTGCAATCATAACAAGAAAGTATTGATAAGACTTAGTTTGATAAGGATTGCATGCAGGCTAGGTAGAATATTAATAATGCAAATAAGAGTCATAAATAAAGTTTAGTTAAGGCATATAAATGCTTAATTTTAACCAAGAGAAGAAAATGTATCAAGGAACAACATGAATATTTTTCTTACACAATTAACAAGGAATCTAGATAGTTTTGACATTTTTTTATCATAAAGCCTCTTCATCATTTAATTTTTCTTTTCAAGATGTTTTCTTATTTTACAACAAAGGACAAGATGATAATTATACTACTATTGTACCATAAGATATCTAAATATTTGTACATTCATGAGGAATGTAAATAGAAAAGATCATCCTAGTAGGAAATTGTTATTTCTAATTGGGGCTAGATGTTTACTTAGTGGGGAATGGATTCATATTTTGATTAATAGGGAAGCCTAAGAAAATGTTATTTCTTTTAGGGTAGTTGCTAGATTAGGTTTGGTAACTAACCTTTATCCAAGATCCTATAAAGTACATTGGGTGTCGAGAGATTTTTCCCAAGAGTTGAGGGAACAATGTAATATGAAATTTAGAATTGGATGTTTTCATGATTGATGACTGGTGAGGTACCCCTACACTTAACCATACGAAACGAGCATAGCATGCATGATCTGGTCGAACTCTGTAGACGGACTAGTTGTGGCACCTAGACAGTTATCCTTAGGTCGCAGTTCGCTGTCTTCCCACCTGGACTAGTATTGTATTTGTCATGTATGGTTTAGTCTAGAGTGAGGTGTATGATGTGTTCCTAATTCTAACGCTACTCCTGAAGGCAGTGGAAAATAATATTAACTAAGCTAAGATAGGAGGAAAAAGGGTAAGAAAATCTAATCTAGCCTAAGTGTGAGGAGCAACCGATTCCTTGATCAACCGTACACATCTTGGACCTCATGCACGACTACCACTGGGATTACCAAGCATAGATCTTAGGTACACCACTGGGCTACCAAGTAGTCACACTTAAATGCTTGTAATCAAGTCATACTCATATCACATTTTAGGAGTTTAAGGGTGAGAGAGAAAGTAGTAAATAATAAATAAATAAATAAATAAATAAATAACAAAGCAACTGCTATAATGATGAAGTAATCTTGATCTTTATTGCCAGTCATGTGCATGTCCAAGTACATCACACTCGAATAAGACACCGTACAATTACATTCACCACATTGTAGGCAGACAGGAGAAAAATAATCTATCTCTGGAGTGGTCAAACTGCCAGAGCTTCGCTACTTCTATTCTATCTATGCTAAATGAGGGAGAGCCGTGTCTTATTTATAGATATGGTGGCAGACTGCGATATCGTGTACATGATATCGTAGGGAAGATGCGATATCGTGTACGTGATATCGCGGGGGATGCGATATTGTAGCCTATGCGAATCATGTCTCATCATATCCCCATGACTGAATAAAAATTCGTCCTCGAGTTACAAGGAGAACAAGCTTCATTGATTACATAGTGGATAGGTATGGGATTATTAACTGGAAAAACAAAAATGAAATGATGCCGCAGTGTGGAAAGACACAACACAGAAAAAATGCTACACTATAAAAAATGGAACTCATGTAGTTCCTGCTGGCAGTGACTCCTCCATGGGTGCTTTCCCCTTGTCACATGCTCCAAGTTTTGAAGGTTGACGATGCTGAAGAATGGCTTAGAGCTTCTCCTCTTTGGTTTGAGGATCTTGTGCCATCCATGCTAATGTTCTGATGTTTGATGGAGTCAGCACTTCCCACGGACAGGGTAGTTACGGAAACATCTTTTTAGCCTTGACATACCATGCCACGAACACTCGTCGTTCCTCTTCATAGGCTCTGGCTTTATCTTTATATTCATGAAGATCTGTTAGCCATTAAGCCAAGTCAGTTGCAACATCTTTTTTTCCTTGGTAGTTTTCTTTTACCATTGCAAGTTTAGAATTTGTGACATCTAGTTTCTCAGCCAGCTTCTTGCGCTTTACAAATTCTGCTTCATATTTGATATGGGTGGAAGCTACCTACTGCTCAAGCTCTGACGTTGGGCATCCTGCTGTTAACATGGCTAGGTTAGCATATCTAAGTTTTGCCAACTCCATGTATTCGTTCAAGTCTTGGATCTGCAGGTCCCAGTTCTTAACTTTTGTTTGGTGGGCGAAGGCGTAAGTGTCCAATATGGCCCTCCAATCAGTGTGCTGAGCAGTGATATTGTTGATTTGAGCCTTGGCCATATGGATCTCCTTCTCTAAGATTTTTTTGTACATCCCCACCTGATCACGGTAATGCTCCTTCAGCTTCTCGTGTCGTTTAGCCTCATTCTACCACGCGTTTATCTCAATGGATGATTTTTGGTGAATAGCGCATACCTCCTCCATTGAGAGGGTTCGATTTTCTATGGCTAAATGACTTACATCTTGGTTGACTCGAATGAACTGTTCTTGTAATTGATGAAAGTGTTCATCGACAACATTCTTTTGTTTCTCCATAGAAGTCAACCGAAGGTTATCTACAACCAACTGCTTATTCTCTTCTTCTAAGGCCTTGAGTGCCTTAAGATGCACATGAGTTTGCGCTTGTGCTGCGAAGGCATCCCAAGTGGCTGTCTCCTTTTCTTTTTCCACCTTCTTATTTTCTGCGATTAGCTTTGTTAATTGCTCAGTTCTGAAATTTTCCAGCTGGCCTGCGGGAACAAATTGTAGAGGATCCCACTATGCTGCTTGTAAGGCTACGATCTGCTTTTGTAGTTTCCGTACTTCAGCTTCAACATGCTCGGTGCTTACTTCGGATATGACTAGCTTCCCCTTTGTGGAAATGAGGTCTGATTGAATTGCCGTTACATCCTGGGGGATGTCAAACAAGGAGATCAGAACTTGTCCTGTTTGTAGCAATCGATCTAGCGCATCCTCATGTTCCGTAGGAGTCATTGAGGTTCTGGCAAGAGTTTGAGCATCCCCTGCTCCTGAAAGATCTACTGGTGGCACAATAGGTACGTTAAAGGATTCTTTGATATGGTCAACGACCACTTCAGCAACTCCTGCAGCATCCTGGTATTGCATGACCACCACAGTGGCCCCTTTACTAGTCTCTAACTGCACTTGAAAAGATGTTGTGTTTCCTGAGATCTGTTGTGACCATATGCTTTTCCCTCCTCTTTTTTGGATGGATAATTCACCCCTTGTGCGATCTAACGAAATAGTAGGCAGGTTGGCATCATCAATGACATGGAAGAGGTTTGCGTTATCACAACTTCCCCAAATAACCATCTCAGCAATGGCCCTAAGATGGCTCATCAACGGTCTGTAGTCTTGCGGTGGTGATGGCTGATCCTGGCCTGTGCTGGGTCCTGCTTCTTGTTGTTGGCTGGGACTTGTGGTTGAAGGTTGACTGGGTCTTGCAAGTTGAGTTGCAAGTGATCGAGTCATCTATTTTTCTCCTTTATCTGGTCTCAGCTCTTCGCTAGTTCTTTTTCTTGGAGCTAGCGCCTTTAATAACTCAGCATAAGAAGCATTTTGGGCCTTTCGGAGGACATCATTTGTGTATCCCCAAATACCAGACTGTTGGCACAGTTTTTTGATAAGGAAAGGAAAAGGAAGTGTCATCTTCCCTGACTCCTGTTCTTCAAATCGCCTTAGGATCTTCCATTAAATATAGATGGGGAAGGTTAGCATTATTTATAGATAGATTATGCTAAATGAGGGAGAGTCTCATCTTATTTATAAATATGGCGGTGGACTGCGATATTGCGTACGTGATATTGCGGGGGATGTGATATCGCGGTGGACTGCGATATCGCATACGTGATATCATGGCCTATGCGAATCGCATCTCATCAATGATGTTATGAAGTGTGATGTTCTTCCAATAGATTATGTGATGTAATTCTTAGTAAACCTTGAAATTTTGATAATGGTGCTTAATTTGATGAAGCAACAAATCTATAAAGTGTAGCTAGACTTGATGGAATCCATGATTTGATTCCTATGATAGCTAAATAAGTGAGGTAGCAAAGCTCACTTAATGCTTCCTTAATCCTTATGGGAGAGAGGAAATGTATTAAGAAACATGATGAAACTAGTTTTGATTTTGTTGTTATGACAACAATTGTTACTAACTATGTTGATGTATAAGTTAAACTTTGTACATGTGTGCTAGACTTGAAGAAGAAATTTTCTAAAGTATTTAAGAGGAAATTGAATGGACTACTAGCAATGAGGAATTTATAGCATCAAATTAACTTAATTCTTGGTGCTACCATTCCAAATGAGAGAGCTTACTAGATGGCACCAAAAAAAAAGGGTTGAATTGCAATGGTAATAGAGTAGTTACTTGCAAATATCTTTGTGAGGAAATCCATTTCTAGTGGTGCTAGTTCCAAAGAAGGAAAATGATGAATGAAGGATGTGCATAGATTCTAGGGTAGTGAACAAGATAATAGTGAGGTACAAATTTCCTATTTCGAGGATGGATGATATTCTTGATGTCCTTACCAATGTGGAGATCTTAGCAAAATTGATTTGAAGAGTGGGTATCATTCCTTTGAATTGATGTGGAATTCCTTTGAATATTGTGAGTGATAAATATGTGAGATTTACTAGCCATTTTAAAGATCATTATAAAATTATTAGGAATTAAATTATCTTTATCTGCTTCTTATCATTCATAAACTAATAGGTAAACTAAGGTTGTGAATAAATCTTTGTTGAATATTCTAATATATGTACATGAGAATTGTCCTTAATGATGAAAGAGTTTCCCAATACATGTAGAATTTTCTCAAAACAACGCATTTTAAACTAACATTAATAAGAGTCAATTTGTTGCTACTTAGGAAATGAAAGAATTTCATCAACAAATAAAGGCCAAATTAGAAAGTAAAGTTAAAGAACTTACTACTAAGAGGAACAATGATAAAAGGGAAATGAAATTTAATTCTTGTGATTATTTTTGAATATATTTGAATGAGGAAAGGTAGAGAAATATCAACTTCAAGCTCAAATCAAGAAAAATTGATTCATTTCAGATTATGGAAAAAATCAATGATGTTATCTATGAACTTGATATTTGATGAGTGGCGAGGTACCCCTACACTCAACCATATGAATACAAGTGCTTCATGCATGATCTAGTCGAACTCCATAGATGGACTAGTTGTGGTATCTAGATAGTTACTCGTAGATCGCAGTTCGCTATCTACCCACCTCGACTAGTATTAGCTTTGTCACGTATGGTTTAGTCCAGAGTGAGATGTATGATGTGTTCCTACACTAATGCTACTCCTGGGTATGATGGGAAATAATATCAACTAATCTAGGAGAGAGGATGAGAGAGAATCTAAAATAGCCTAAGTGCGATGAGCATTCGTTCCTTAATCATCCATACACATCTTGGACCTCATGCACGACTACCACTGGGATTACCAAGTGCATGGCCTAGGTACGCTACTGGGTTACCAAGTAGTCACACTTAAATGCTCGTGATAAAGTCGTACTCATTCCGCGTTACTAGGAGATAAGGGTAGAGAGATATTAACTAAGAAAGTAATAAATAACAATAAAAATTAAATAATTAAGCTAAGTGGATGCTGCAATGATGAAGTAATCTTGATCTTTATTGGTGGTCATGTGCGTTTCCAAGTACGTCACACTCGAATAAGGATGCCGTACAATTACAATCATCACATTGCGGGCATGCACTGGGAGAAAGGGTTGAGAGGAAAGACTGACAAAAAGTCCCTACCTTAATACTAAAACTAAAAAACTTAAACTTCAAAAACTTAAAAATAATTTTTTAAAACTTCTTTACCAAATCTGCCTACCTCTTATTTATAGATGAGGAGATAGGCTGCGATATCGTGTATGTGATATTGCATCTAGGCTGTGATATCGTGTACGTGATATTGCATCTAGGCTGTGATATCATGTACATGATATCGCGTCTAGCCTGTGATATCGCGTACGTGATATCATGTACATGATATCATGGGTGTGATATCACGGCCAACAATACATGACTCATCAATATTCCTAATGATTTTTCAATTTTTTTGTCTTTTCATGATACTACCATTTTATATTATTTTTCTATGTTAGTTTTACTCTTTTCTTATTATCAATCTAACTCATGTTGTTCTTTCATTGTAATTTACCAATTTATGAAATATTTTCTTTTCATTTAAATCTCATCTTTCTCCTACATCATCTCCTTCCAGTGGCAGTGGCAATGGCAATATCTCTAAATGTTGCGATCTAGATCATAGCATAAGTTGTAATAAAACTTTTTTACTTTTTCTTGGAATGGCATAAAAACAACATTCTTTGATGAAAAAAAATTCATTTGATGATAGTTAGTAGATGTTTTGAATGTATATGATTATGTTTGATGTGTTAAAAGATGGAACATCAATGATTAGGCTACTAATATTGGTTAGATAGTGATCTAGGTTAACTTTATAGCTATGCCAATAACCTAGGGGCATTGTAAATTGTATTAGTGTAGTTCATTAACAAGATGAATTCCAAGAAGAGAATTAGTATTGAAATGGCTATTTGATTATTTAGATTGACTTCAAAGATATCCCATCAACCTAGGAGTATTATAGTTAGTAATAAACCTAATCTAGGGTAGTAGTGGGAAGCTATGGCCTAGAGTAACTATAATAATCATCATAAAATAATCGAATAGTTGGTTTTTCATAATATTTGACATTCATAAGGGTTGGATAACCTAATAGTTAAAGACTTAAATCATGAGGGTTGACCTAGGTAGATGAGGTATCATTCTAAATAGTCCTTGATGACTAGTTAAGTTAGTATTAGCCTTATAGTTATTCCAAACATCTAATGCTAGGAACCTCACAAGAAGACCATGAAAACCTAGGGTAAATTATGAATTCATGGTAAGAATTAATAATAATTTTAATGATGTTAATTAATTATTAAGTTAATTGGTAATTATTTTTAATTCTAATAGTGTGCTTTGTAGCATGGGATCCATTTTCTAACTTCATTTTATGTGTTACCAAGGCAGTTTCCTCTACTATGAAGGTGTTTAAAACCTTCATGCATGTGTTTCATGCAGATTGTAGATGGTGGCTTGAGTGGAGTTTTCTAATCATGGTGCAATTATTGAATTAGAGAACAAAATGGAAGCAATGGTAATTAAAGACATGTTGCATATAAAGGATTAAGCATTATTATATAATTAGAGCCATTTTATGGATTTGTAAAATAGCCCATGTGGTTATCTATTCGACCTCTTCAAACCTTGTACTTAAAGTATATTTATGTGGGATTTTGATGAATCATTTCATGGATATTACAAAGTGTTTAATATTTATGATTTATTAAATTATTCTTATTGGATTATAAGGTTTTATACTTGGTATATTATGTTTTCCAAACGATTAATCTTGGGATGATAAGTATCTCATGGATTTCTAAGTGACTAATTCATAACCCTTAATTATTTCATAAATTTATCTATGGTTAATTTCAAGGTTTGAAAATTGCATGTTAAAGTTTTAACATCTAATTTGAAGACTAACATTAAAGTTCTCAGAGATCAATTTCAAGTGTACTAAGAAAGCTAATTAGGTAAAAATAAAGGAAGGATATTAGCATAAAAAACATGAAGAAGCATGCATACTTGATGTATTGGAATAACAAAGGAACCAAAAATGTCATTTGAGCATATAAGTTTAATTTGGGTTCTTAATAACTTTATGTTATCCCAAATGTAGCATCCAAATGATATTCGTGATTATATTAAGGATGAGAGAGATGATGAAGACATCACCTCATAATGTATTTTATCCTTTGTATATCTTTTGATAATGTAGTATTTATAAACTTGATGCATCTTTTTTTAAAATCATTTTGAGTGTTTGATGTATGTTTGATGGGGAATTATGTGTAGTTTTCAAGTCACAACCCTATCATAGTCCATGATGAATTTATTTTCAAGGTCTTTTAACTTGGATAGGTAACTACTATGGAAGTGTGAGTCATAGCCTAGTAATAATGAATTACTAAAAAGCTACATGTAGCAAACTACACTATAGATTCAAGAGTTTTTAAATTATATTTCCAAGAAATAATGGATAGATTGTAAAGCATAGTCTAGTCATAATTAGAAATTACAAGCTACAAGGTTCCAATACTAGTAAAATGCTAATTTCTCATTTCTATTTAAAGGTAAATCATTGATCGTAACCTAGTCATAGGTGGTAAATACTAAAGGAATTTTAGGTAGGAAAAGAATTGCATGGTTATCTTGGATTCACAAAGAACAAGCTAATAACATTTATATTTTAAAAAATATTAGAAATTTCTATATAATTTTGAAAAATAAGTAGTAGAAAATATTTTAGAATCTAAGATTGTGTTATATTATTTCTAATCTATGAAAAATCATGGTAATTCTAGTAGTGCAATTTTGAGAGATGATAACTCAAAAGTTATTAAGTTTATGATGATAGTTGTTGGTCATTTTATCCATTTCATGGAGACATGCTTAATGATTTAAAAGGAGTGGTGCTTGAAAATTTTTATTAACACCAATATGGTTTAAAAGAATTTGTTGGATTAAAATGATTGAATGGACATTCATTGATCAAAAGGTGGTGGAAAGATTAAGTTATTTGCAAAGCCTCATAAAAATATATCTAAGATAGATATCTTTGGATAATTGATGAGATATAGTAAGATCTATGGAATGAAATTTTCAAAGCATAGTACAAAGCAGTTTTCTTAGAACATTAAGGATTAGTCACCTTCTTCAAGGTGAATTATAGTCAATCTTGTTAAAATAATGAGTAGCAAATGGCTGTTAGCAATAGTTGTTATATCCTCTGCATTGTGTAATTTTGAGAACAAGAATTAAGTATAGTAGAAGTGAAGTAAAATAGGGCTAATATATAGAGTGTGATATATGGGATGGATTGCATGAATAAGCATTTTAAAAACCAAAAAAAGAACAGACAAAGGTTGAATTAAAGATAGAGGCCATTATCACTGATATCCGTGAAACGTTGTTAAGTAGATAAGATTTTTGAAAAAAATTTATTATGAATATGGCCAACAATCTTATCTTACAATTAGTAATAAAATGAGTTTGCATACACAGGAATTACTCCAATGAAATAAATGACCCATAGAAATAATATAGTTGATTAAAATATAGAAACATAAAAAGCTTATGATGGTTCAACATATTTCTTACAAAATTTCAGGAGTTTAATTCCCATACCATTAATTAAACTTCCATACTATGGGGAAGCTAATTTTCCTAAGTTTATTCCCTACACCAAAATCTTGGAAAATTTAAAAAGAAAGAAAATATATACATATTTGTGAAAGAATTGTAAAGAATAATGTTGGCTGATCTTCTCCAAAGAAATGGTAGACTTGAATCAAGTTCACAAAACTGAATCCTTTGGGTTATATTTTTTTGATCAAGTTGAGGAAAGACTCAAATAAAAGGGCTCAAGTAGGTGGGAAACATGGTGAAGCATGTTACTATGCATAACATTTCTTCAAAAACTTGTAATGTATTCTCCGTGCTACCACATTTGGGGCATTAAAATCAATCAAATCCTACCACACACATAATGGATTTTGTCAAAGGTAAGCTAAAATATAGAGATTAATGATCTCAACAATAGATTTTTCAAAAGAAAGAGAAGAGTACCAAGAAAAGGGGTAGATTCCACTCAAGTTAGGAATTTGGTTTGCAAAGCCATGAGAGTAGTTGCTAAGCACAAGTGTCATACCCATGAACTAACGTAGGTTGGGCATCACACACATTTTAGACTTCATTGTTGTCGATGACGATGATGGCCACAATAGCCTTAGTGTTAAAGGCTTTTGGAAGGTGGAAATCGTAGGAGGAGATGTCATGATTCTGATTGTCAAAGAAAAAGAGAAAAACCCTAAATGATTCCTGTAACATGTGACTACAAGAAAAAGAAAAAGAAAAAAAGAACATAAATAAATATGATGAATACAAATCTTGGAAAAATGCAGTTTTTCTCTCCATTGGTGTTGGAATTGTTAGAGGAAGAATTCTAGAGGAGGCTCTGCAAAAATGTGGGAAATCTACCAAAACCCTTAGAAATTTTGTTGAGTTAACATTTGAAAATTTATAGGCTCTTACCTTTGGAGATCCTAAAAAAAGAGAGACACATTGGCATACCAGGTAGTTGGCTGTAATTGTTTGCAGTTTGGTTGTGGAGTGGAGATTGTAACAGAACCCAATGCCAAATTTCATCATGGCATTCGTTGAGGAGATGCAAGTGTATTTCGAGGGCATCGATAGGTGAAGAGTTTACAGTTCACATCCATTGTTTATCTTTAGGTTTTTGTTAATACATGGATGCCTAAAAATAATTTGATAGTTCAGGTTGTTAAATTAAAATGAAAAAAATTGCCTACATTATTGTTAGCATTTGAAAAATTAATCATGTGGCATCAATTTCATTAATTTGCTAAAACCCATGATTTTACCTTGACACCTTTACTTTTATTTACTTCAAAAGGGAATATTTTTATTCATAGAAGAAGATATTTAGGAGATATTTGTAAAACATCCTATATGAAAAAGACTTTTGGCTATTTCTCCTTTTGTTTCTATGGATCCTACAACTCCCTATGATAGTTTCAACATTTTTAGCTAATTTTAATTCTTGAATAGGACATTTTCTGACTATGGAATGTATTTCTCTAGTTTTTTGTAACTTCCTATGGTGATCTCCATGATATTTGTTGTTAAGAAAACACTTGGCAATGATAGCTCAAATTTCTAATAACTTCCTATGGAAGTTATAACCTCTAGGGTGGTTATGAGTTAATACCTCTAGATATTTGTGATATCCTTAACTTCTAATGATTATTGTAACTATCCTAAGGTCACTATAAAAGAACCTTCAAAGGTAGAATTAAAGGAGGAAGATTTGGGAAAAGAAAATTAAAGATTGTAAAAGCATGGCTTGCTAAAGACATCAATTTAGCTTATTTTTTTTAATCTAGTGAGTTTATTTCTTCCCATTTTATTTTAATTACTTAGCTAATGATTTTGATAGTATTGTGCTTGGCATTTAATTTTGGGATTTTTTCCTAGGTTACTTTTATAGCTCTATTTTTGCACAATATTAGACTCCTATTAAGATTTTCCATAGAAGAGCTTATGTTGTTGAAGATCCTCAAGATCAATTTAATAGTAATGCCTTAACAAAATTGCTTATTTTGAGTGTAGAGAATCTAGAAAAATCTTTGGTATTTTGAGGTGATTGAAATAACTTTATTATTTTAAAGTGTATTGCTTTGTTATTTCAATCTAGAAACTATGAACTATTTGAAAGTTTTATTAAATGCAATCTTTGACAACTATTAACTAGGCAAAATAGAGACTCATACTTTGTTGTTTACGCAATGATTTTTAGTAATGTAATAAGATTGTCTTTTATGAAATTGCTTGTTGAGGTTAGAAAGTTTGGACAATTCATAGTTATTAAATTAGGAATAGCTTTATTGTGAAGTGTTTCATCGTGTTAATTTATCTTGCTTAAATATTTGAGATTTTACGCAAATCTACTTTATCTTCTTTTCTCTTTCTAAGTTCATTGAATCTTGATCTATTTCTAGTTTTCTTGTGGAACTTTTCTCTCTGGGGAAAATTAGGAGTAGATTAGCAAAATTGTGCTCAAATGTTTTTGCAAAATTTTATTTGTTACAAGTATTATACTATAGGGATCATATAGACTAAGTGATTGGACAAAATAGGAATCTTTAACAACTCATAGTATTTGACAAAGTTAGCTGAATCTCTTTTATGATAACCAATTATAATTTCATACATAACCCAATCATTTCAACATTCACAACAGCAAACACATGGTCACATTTAGTAAGTTTTATAACTACTGAGTCTATTTGGGGGTATTTGGGCCTTGGTGTTGCCGAAGACTAGCAAGCACCTAAACCTTATTTGAAAAACACCTTCAATCCCATGACTTCCCAAGGTCACGAGACTATGAGACACCCAAATGTTGGTGGTTTGGTCCCAAATGGTTGCCAATAATACAATTTTAACTAAACGTTTCCAAATATCAAATCAAATTATTTTTTATGAGGAAAAAATAATCTAATCATTGATCATCATTCATTATGGTAAAAATTTAGGATTCACAAAATCCACTAAATTATAAAGATATTTTTTTTCTAAACCACAATAGATATTGAACATAAATTTAAGCTACATGTGACCACCTATCTAGCTTTCTAAATCTAGAAATACTAAAAAATATTATGAAATGACTAACATAAGATCGAAATAGTGAATGTTCCTAATTCTAATTGTTGAACTTCTAAGATTAAGTAAATAATGAATGTTGATGAATTGATGAATCAATGAAAGATTGATGAATTGATGATGCAATAGTAAAATTCATTCTAAAATTATATTGTTGATTTCATGATATAAATTACCAAGGTATGTATTGGATATATATATATATATATATAATGGAGCCAAAATAACATTACAACTACCCATCAATCCAAAATGTTCCTATATTTTATTAAAATAAACTCCTATTATATAATAAAAATAATATCCCATAATCCCTCCTTAGAGTGGAAGGTGATCTTCATTATTCATCTTTGCTTTTTCCTTTCTTTTTCATGCTCTAAATTCCTTTATATTCATTGAGGAACTTGATCTTATGAAGAAAAATATATTTTTATTAGTAAATCAACAAGTTACTCTTTTGAACTAATGTGAATGGGTTTGATGATGTCTTCTTCCACTTCTTTCTTAATAAAATAGTACTTGATGTCAATGTGTTTGAATTGTTTTGATGGACATACTCTTGGAAGAGATAAATTGTTGTTGTATTATCATAATACAAATCTTTAGAAAGATTAAATTCAAATCATAAGTATGAAAGAAGTTTATTTAGCTAGAGTATGTGTTGGAGGCATTTAGTTATGGTAATAAATATTGCTTCATAAGTGGATCAGCTAATGAATGATTTTTTTTATTTCTAGTATATTGGATTTTTTTCATGCATAATGAGAGCTCCCAATGTGGATTTTCTTTCATCATTATCTCTTGCCTAATCAGCATCTAAATGTGCATGAATCTTGCTATCTCCTTTATTGAATTGGATTCTAAAGTTCCAAGTCACTTTTACATACTTAAGGAGATGCGCAAGTGCTTGCATGTTAGATTATATTGGCTCTTACATAAATTTGGATAATTATGATGTTACATATTCTAAATTTGGTCTAGTATGGTAAGGAAACCAAATTCATCTAATCATAATTCTTTACATGATTGCATCTATGAGGGGAGTATTATCTTTGCTAGTTAACTTGAACCTGTATGGTAAAGGACTATTAATTAGCTTTTCATTCTTTAGATTAAACTTTTTAATGATGGAATTTGTGTGTTTTATTTAATGAATCTTCATTCCCTACTTATCCTGGTTTACTTCAATTCCTAGAAAGTATTTGAGATCTTCAATGTACTTCATTTTGAATTTAGTTTTCATGTCATTCTTGAAATCTTTTGCTAGCCTTTTATTGATGGAAATAAAGATAATATCATTTGCATATGGTGATATTAGAATGAAATCATCTCCTTTCTTCTTGAAATATAGTGTTGGTTCAAGCATGCAATTTTGATAATTATTTCTACTAAGATAATAATTAATTCTCTAGAACTATGCCCTAGGTGCTTGCTTTAGACCATATAAAGCTTTGTTGAGTTTGCACAATTTGTTCTATTTTTCTTTGATAACATAACCTTTGGACTAGTAGATGTATAATTCTTATTTAATGTATTCACTTAGAAATCCTAAGTTGAGATCCATTTGTTGAACCTTGATGAGAAACAAGGTACTCCTACTTCCAACCATATGAATCACAAGTATTCACGTGCGATCTAATTGAATTCCATGGACATTAAATTCCTAAGTACACATGTTCTAAGATGTGAAATCTAATTATGATGATTGTTGTCTTCTCAACTATACTTGTGGAGCTTACTAAGAGTCATACACATGCTCAAAGTGGTCGTACTTATGTGCTTAATTAACTACTATTTAATCTAGCTAGCTTAATTTAGCTTAATTACTTGGTAGTATTAAATGAAATTTCATAAAAAATTAAATACATAAATAAAATATTTAAGCTATCCAAGGTTCTACAAGGTTTGATTAGAAAGCTCATATTTATTGCCGCACACACTGCCGTGCTCAAGTACAATAGTGCTCAAATAAAGATCTGTACACTCAATGACTCCTACTACAGGCACTTCAGAAAATATTCTAACTTTGGAGAAAATAAATTGCAAGAGCTCTACTATGGTATGACAAAAGCTTATGCCCAAACCATGTGCCCAAACGCTATATTTATAGGCCGGCACACACCCCACAATATCAGATATTTGACATCACATCTTGGGATCCAATATTGGATATTTGATATTGGAGCAAGGCCAAATACAGTTCATCATACCCCCATGACTGAATGAAAGCTTGTCCTTAAGTGAACAAGAGTAGGAACAAGTTTCTTACAAAATATTGTGAAGGTATGGGATTATTAACTGACATGAAAACTAGCTTAGATGGAATAGATAGACTCTAAGTGTCCAAGTATATAGATTTACAATCATTTACAAAATTGGGTGTTCATAACAATAGAATTGAATGCCCTAGAAGAAAATGACATCCAACTCTTTTGGCAACTAAAGAGAGAGGGGGAGGATTCATCGATCATAAAGGGTCCTCATTGCATGGTGTTGCTACTTATCTTGTGGTGAAGACATTCTTACTTCCAGTCCATGCTTCCCACTGCAATATCAACAAAATCATGAATTAGTGTTCAATGTGTAACATATGCTTTTAGGTACCTTATCTCATTGGTAGTTACACTTGGCTAGGTTATGATAATGGTGGATTGATTCTTTTAATTGTGTTAGTGGGTGATGAGCGACGAGGTACCCCTACACTCAACCATACAAATACGAGTATTTCATGCATGATCTGGTTGAATTCCAAGGACTAAGTGCTTATGCGCCCTTGTGGAACAAGGATGGGGTAGTTGATCATTGTCTTCCCAAGCTTACCTATATGTCATGATTGTATGGTTAAGTAAGCTTGAGGCATATGATTTTTATAGCTTTTATGTTTTTATGTCCTACTGCTAATAAGGGAGGAGAGAGAGATAACTAAGTGACTAATTTAACTTAACTATTGATTAACTAGGATTTAACTAATCCTAACACTAGTATTTGTTCTCACTTGCCGTATACATCTTGAACTAGTGCAACACTACTGGGATTACCAAATGCTAATCGTTACTAGGTTACCAAGTGTTACACGCATGCTCAAAGTGATCGTACTGAGTGCAATTTAATGATTTGCTTAATTGATCAAAATGAATTGCTATGTTAATAAAAAAAATGTAAAGTGCATAAAATAAAATAAAATAAAATCAATGAATAAGAAAATAAAATAAAAGAAATGTGTAAGAAAATAAATGTCAAGTGCTGCAAGGATGAATCAAAGAGCTTGTCTTTATTGCCATACACAAGGTGTGCTCAAGTACATAATGCTCGAATAAAGATCTATCCACACTTCGACCTCCTGCTATAGGCACTTGGAAAATACTCTAACCTTCAAATAGACTACAAGAGTTTTGCTACTTGACTACTACCAACCTTCCTTTTAACTCCTTCTTCTGAATTATTCCCTATTGTGCACTTGAGCACTATATTTATAGGCCCAACAGTAACCCAGGAATAACTGCTCTAATAATAGCCACTCTAATAATTAGAGTAACTACTCTAATAATAACCACTCTAATAATTAGAGAAACTGCTCTAACAATGAGAGTAACTACTTTAATAATAACCACTCTAATAATTAGAGTAACAGCTCTAATAATAACCACTCTAATTATTAGAGTAACCGCTCTCATCATACCCCCACGACTGAATGAAAACTCATCCCTGAATTCCTTATAAAATATTCGGAAGGTATGGGATTATTCACTAATTGACAACTGATGGTGGAATGGGATGATAGAATCAACATGCCCAGTGATGGATTAATAAGCATATTACAACATTTTTGTGAACACTTGTACATAAATGACATCCAAGCCTTTATTTGGTAGCTTGTAGAGAAAGAGAGAGAAAGAAAATGAAGCGTGTTGCTGCCAATGCTAAGATTGCACCTTTCATTGTTTATCCATAGCCATGCTACTAGACTTGTTCCTTTCGTAAATGCTCCAGTTTTGGTCCATCCTGAGTGCTTCCTCCAAGCCCAGTCCATTGTTTGTATGATTGCCATCTACACACATAACACAGTCACAAAGAAACAAGGATATATAAACCACAATGTAGTTGATACCTTGCCTCGATATGAAGTGCATTAGCTGAGTTGTGGTTATGGTAGAAACTGGTTTAGAGATTTATCATTGGAAACTACCAAAGGTGTAGGGGTTAGGCAATTAGTAAAATGGAAAAAATTAAAAAAGTTGTGCTAGGGCCCCCACGACTAAGAGCGAACCTTCGATAGCTATAAGATGGAAAAATATGAGCAATAAGAAAGATGGGAAAAATATCAACGACAACACTAATAAAATGAATGTCATGTATGGGGATGAAATAAGAAATGATTGATTGCAAGAAATGTTTAAGGGAAAGAAGTTAATAATTGCACAAAAAGGAAATGCCAGTGGATCCTCCCCAAAGTAGGCTCATGCCTGTTATGCCTTGACAAACCCACAAACCAAAGAGTCTGTAGGCTCTAGGAATGTCATTTGGAAGTAAGAGTTAAAAAATTACCGAAAATAATTCACCAAAGAAAAACAATGCATCAACCCAAAATGGAATAATGATAAAATTGGCAATGAGGTGGAAAATGGGAAGAAATATGGAGAGAAGAGAATGGAATGGAATCCCAAGAATAAGGTTGTGTAAAGCCCCTTGTGTACTTTATGGTTAATGTAAGTGAGTAGAACTCATCTCAAATCTAGACTCAAAAAAATCACATCCAGTGACCTTGCATCAATACACTTGACCAATCCATTCACCTGAAGTAACAAGAATGCTTTCACAAAAATTTACCACCATTCCAAGAAGAGTGAGATGGAGAAGTAGAAAGTGAGAAAGGGCCTTAGTTAGAGGGAACCTTCAGGCATGGGGAACATGTCTTTCCAGTTTTATAACTAGTGCTTGTAGCCCTTTTATTTGGTCTAAGGGGTGTGCTTTGAATTCCCATGTTGTTTTTTTTGAATGAGAACCACACCATGCAAAGACCCATGCATTCTATTTGCATTTATTTTGTCCAAGGGGTGTGCTTTGAATTCTAATGGGATGCAATACCGCATCTTTCCCTGCGATATCACATACGCGATATTGCAGACCATCACCAGTTTTATAAATAAGAGGCGGCTCTCCCTTGTTTCTCCATCTAGATTTAGACCTTAGCTAAACTCTTGCCATTTTTCCATTCTAGAGATAGAATAATTTCCATGTGCCCGTAGTAGGAATCTCAAAGTGAACGAATCTCTATTCGAACGAATTATTCTTGAACGCACATTTGCGTGCAGTAATAAAGACGAACTTTCTGATAAACCTTGCAACATGTGGACTAAGCTAAATAGTATTTAATTATTGTTGAATGTTTAATTGCTTTCCTAGATGATTAATCTCTCTTCATCCTTATCTCCTCGTAATGTAGAATGAGTACAATTTAATCACAAGCATTTAAGTGTGACTACTTGGTAACCTAGTAGAGTACTTAGGATCTACGCTTGGTGATCCTAGAGGTAGTTGTGCATAAAGTTCAGGATGTGTACGGATGCTCATCGCACTTAGGCTAGTTTAGATTCTCTCTTACCCTTTCCTCCTAGCTTAGTTAATCTTATTTTCCATTTCCTTCAGGAGTAGCATTAGATTAGGAACACATCATACACCTCACTCTGGACTAAACCATATGTGAAAAATATAATACTAGTGCAGGTGGGAAGACAGTGAACTACGACCTAAGGTTAATGATCTAGGTGCCACAACTAGTCCTTCTACAGAGTTTGACCGGATCATGTGTGAAAACGCTCGTATTCGTATGGTTGAGTGTAGGGGTACCTCGCCACTCATCATTGGCACCGTTGCCAGGGACGGTGCTAGTTATCTAGATTAGTTATATCATACAAGGTCATTGTACAAGAAATTAACGATATATCTTTTAGGAAGAAATTATTACAGAAATTCACATATAAATTCACACACAATTGCACAATCATGGCTCTCCTACAAGACCACGATAATGCCACACTTAGTGAGGAAATTCATTGGAGAACCAACGAATTAGTTGACAATGAAGATTGGAGTACTCAACCTTATGCAGGAGTTCCTTATGTTTATGAACACCCCAACGATACTCAAAGACTCTCGTTATCCAACTCTGACACCTCTAGTAAGGATGATACATCCCATAGAATGAGGAGGCCCGAAAGGCCTAGGACCTTCTCAATAATTAACAAGAATTTTCTTGGGGATGATTGGAAGGCTTACAAAATTCATAACAAGTTTTACAATTTTTTCTTTTTCTCTACTTCTTCAATGTTAGATTGTGATATAGATGACTATCTTTCAAGGGATCAGCATAGAACTAAAAATCAAGCTCACAAAGGAAATCAAGAA
>MNCI01038054.1:55431-78507 GCA_015680685.1 Gnetum montanum | reverse complement strand
AAGCACAACATGAACCCTTGGACATGGCCTTAGAAAGATATTACACACTATTAAACAACTGTCCAGGCCATGAGTTCTCCAAGGAAAGGCTAATGAATCATATCATTGATGGGCTACGTAATGAAACAAGAGAGACATTAGGAATGTATGCCCAAGGTCAACTATACGAACTACGAATCCATCAATTACAAGAGATTATTAAGCAGGTAGAAAAAGAAGAAGGAGAACTAGCCAAATGGGAGAATGTTGAAAGTTCTCAACAGGACCAAAATCTCAACTTAACAAGGGTCCATAATCATAAAGAGGAGAAATCCACTTACTTCAAGGAGGTGGAATCATCTTTGCCCATCCTACAATCATTAGATGAATTTGAGGCAAAGGTCAATAAGATGATGGACTGGGTACATGAAAGATGTGGAGAATATGCCAACATCATTAGAGGAAGAGTTATTCCAAATCGAGAAACAGGACGGGATACCACGCAACAATCGAAACAAAGGGGAGAAGATCATAAGAATAAGAGCTCAACTTCCAATTTCACATATCAATATAACGTCTATCTATATGATCATCCCAAGGGCCAATGCCCAGTCTTGTCACATTTACATGAGCATTGGGGAGGAATGTTACATTGAGATTTTGTACAGAAATATCCGGTTCAACCATAGTGGCAAAAACCTCAGTTATGGGGGAGGCCACTGCCAACTGGACCATACCCTTCATATGTCCCAATGCCAAATTTTTATTATTATGTTCAACCCCCAGGTTCTCCATCAGGCTCATAATCCTTTACCTCACCTCATCGTTATCATTCTCCTGAGTACTATCCACCCATGTCCTCTCCAACAAGATCACCACCTCATGTGCCTTACACTTATCACACTTATCCTCAACCTCAATATTCTCATACTTCACCCCCTCCTACATCACAACCACATTATCATTCTCCTCAATACTATCATCTCATGTCCTCAACACAACTATCGCCTTTTGTACCTCACATTTCTCCTAATTTTCAACATTCTCATCCTTTTCCTCCTTCTACATTGCCACCAACTGTTCCTAAATTTTTTGTACCACAACACCAACCCGTAAATGTTACTTGTGCTGCTACTCCCAATAGCAGTGGAGGTCCTTCACAACATTGAAAGCGTCCCTTCTTTAGACATGACCATCAAAAGGGACACCACAGTTCAGGAACCACTGCATCCGCTAACTCAGCACAAACCCAACACTGTGGTGCATCTTCCTCTTGAAACCCAACGTCTCATGTTACCTCATCAAGGTCACCACTTAACACTCCAACAAACATATGGCCCAATGAATACAGCCATGGAGGATGACATCCTTATCCTTGCATACCATCTATCGATCCCAATTATCATAGTGGGTCAACTCGTTATCCAGAAACTACATCTTATAACTTGCCCCACTATGGTTACTATAATCAAGTGTGTGAACCCCAATGGGGTTAGTATGACTAGGTCCCAATATTTCCAATACGCAAGCATCCTAATCTTCCATTTATTAATTCTAGTCATGCTCAACCATTTTGGTATGGGGGGTATCCTCCATTCTAACAACATAGAATTAATAAATATTTTTTTTATTCTTTAATTTTTCAACTTTTTGTTTCCCAGTTTTTCACCTTTTAATTTATTTTTTCATCTTTTTGTCTTTTAAGTTTTTGTTTTGCAACATCGTTATACTCTTTCATTTCTTTGTGTTTATTTATTTTGTTTTGTTAAGTTCGCCACTTAATAAGTGCTTCGCAGATGGTATGAACTATATTCCATTGATTGCTAATGTTTGGTTTTTACCTTTAAGTTATGATGTTGATACTAAGGTATGGTTCTTTTGATATAGTAGGCAATGAGTCCACTTCATCCATACAACCATAAAATTCTATGGTCTCTCTTGGCTTGGAACTGTATAGTCCCTTTTTCAATAATAAGAACTATAATGAATCGGTGACTGGACATTTCTCAAACTAAAGAAGGACTCAAGGATTGAAAAGGGTGTGACTTCAAGGGGATTTGATGCACTTGTGCAGGCAATTCTCTTGGATGCTTGGATGTTTTCTTCTTGAGTCTTCTGTCCCATTCCGACACTGCTCCATTATCGGGAAGTCGAGCTAATAAAAATAACAAAGTCTTTGCATGGTGTGGTTCTCATGTATAAACACATAAAATACAAAAAAAAAGAAGAAAAGAAAAAAAAATAGTGAGGATTCAAAGCACACCCCTTAGATGAAATAATCATTTGGGCTACAAGCACAGGTTATGGAATTAAAATAAACATGTTCCCTCTACCTAAGGCCCTTCTCGCTTCCAATTCTCTCCTCCTTCGTTTCGTCGAAATGGTGGTAAATCTTTGGTGGAGACATTCTTGTTACTTCAAGTGGATGATTGGCCGAATGTGTTAATGCAAAGTCACTGGAGGTGGTTTGTTTGAGGTTGGATTTGGAATGCGATTTCCTAAGTCACATTAACCATGAAATACACAAGGGGCTGTACACCACCTTGTTTTTGGTATTCCATTCCATTCTCTTCTTTCCCATCATTCTTCTCCATTTTTCACCTCATTGCTGGTTGTATTAGTAGTTCGTATTTTGGTTGATGAATTGTTTCTTTGTGGTAAATTCTTGTGTTTAAGACTTTAACTCTTATTCCAAATGACATTTCCAGAGCCTATGGACTCTTTGAATGTGGGTTTGTCAGGGCATTAAGGGCATGAGCTTGCTTTGGGGAGGACCCACTGACATTCCTATTTGGTACATCAGTTAAATTCTTTCCCTTAACATTTTTGCAATCCACTCTATTTTGTTCATTTCCACCTTGACATCCATTTTATCAATGTTGTAGTTTTCTCTTTTTCTCCATCTTTCTTGTTCTTTTTCTTTCTTCATTCTATCGCTACTGGAGGTTTGCGATTAGTCATGGGGGTCCTGGTCCAATTTTTTCAATTTTCTCCTAACCCCTACACCTTGGGTAGTCATTATTATTATATCTCCAGAAAAGTATCAGCCATACCACAACTCAGCCAATTGACCTTCCACCGAAGCAAGGTATAAACTGCATTGTGATTCATTTACCCTTGCTAATATAAAGACTGTGTTGTGTGTGTAGATGGCAATCATACAATAATGGATTGGATCTAGAGGGAACACTTGTAATGGAGCAATGTTGAAAGTAGCTATGCAAGGAGCAAGATCTATGGGGTGCTTATGGATGGACAACAAAAGGTGCAATCTTGGCGTTGGTAGTAGTAGACTTATTCTTTGTTCTCTCTTCTCTCTCAACTACCAAATAAGGCCTGATGTCAAATGTATAAAGTATTCACTCTTGTTGTCATGAACACCAGTTGTGTCTTGTCTTGCAATGATAATATGTTCACATGTCATTCCATTCACCATTAGTTCCATTTGAGTCAATAATCCCATACCTTCCCAATATTTTGTAAGGAACTCGAGGACGAATTTTTATTCAGTCATGGGGGTATGATGGGACGGGATATTGTGTCTTTCCCTGCGATATCGCATATGCAATATCATAGTCCACCACTAGTTCTATAAATAAGAGGTGGCTCTCCCTTGTTTCTCCATCTAGATTTAGACCTTAGCTAAACTCTTTCCATTTTTCCATTCTAGAGATAGAATAATTTCCATGTTCCCGCAATAGGAGTCTCAAAGTGAACAGATCTCTATTCGAGCGAATTGTACCTGAGCACACATTTGCGTGTAGCAATAAAGACAAAATTTCTGATAAACCTTACAGCATGTGGACTGAGCTAAATAGGATTTAATTAGTGTTGAATGTTTAATTGCTTTCTTAGATGATTAATCTCTCTTCACCCTTATCTCCTCATAATATGAAATGAGTACAATTTAATCACGAGCATTTAAGTGTGACTACTTGGTAACCTAGTAGAGTACCTAGGATCTATGCTTGGTAATCCCAATGGTAGTCGTGCATGAAGTTTAGGATGTGTACGGATGATTAAGGACAGATGCTCATCGCACTTAGGCTAGTTTAGATTCTTTCTTACCCTTTCCTCCTAGCTTAGTTAATCTTATTTTCCATTGCCTTCAGGAGTAGTATTAGATTAGGAACACATCATACACCTCACTCTGGACTAAACCATATGTGAGAAATATAATACTAGTTTAGGTGGGAAGATAGAGAACTGCGACCTAAGGTTAATGATCTAGGTGCCACAACTAGTCCATCTGCGGAGTTCGACCGGATCACATGTGAAAACACTCGTATTCATATGGTTGAGTGTAGGGGTACCTTGCCACTCATCAAATTCTCACTTTTTAAATATTTTTTATTGTCTTTTTCTTTGTGTGAGAACCACACCATGCAAAGAATTATTTTTATTCACTTAGCTTCTTGATTTTTAAACAATGTTAGAATGGCGAAAAACCCAAGAAAAAACATCCAAGCACCTAAGAGAATGGCTAGCACAAATGCACCGAATCCCCTTGAAGTCATCCTTTTCATCCTTTGAGTATTTCCTTAGTTTGAAAAATACCCAACCACCAATTGATTAAAAGTTTATTTAGAAAAAAGGGACTATACAGTTCCAAGCCAAAGGAGACCATAGAGTTGTATGGATGAGTGGATGGCGTGGACTCATTGCCTGTTTTACCAAAAGAACCATACTTTAATATCAACATCATAATTCAAAGGTAAAAACCAAACACTAGCAATCAATATGATATAATTCAATCCACCATCATGAGCACTTATTGGATGACGAATAAAAGAAATCAAACAAACAAAGAAATAGTAAAAATATGAATGATGGTGTAAAACAAAAATAAGAAAACTTGAAAGAATGTGTAAAAAAATGTGTAAAACAAAAATTTAAAAAGAATTGAGGGCCTAGAATGGTTGGCATAGGTAGCCATCTCTCCCATGACTAAGTTGGAAGGAAGAGATCCAAAATAGTGAGTAGGGTTGTCCATCAAGAGAGGTAGCATGTGCACTAGCTATTCTAAGGTCCTAGAAAGGTTTTGTTTGTTGCATGTTAACCAAAAGTTTCTTATTTGAGCTCTCAGTTTTGTATATTTTCATGGATACTGAAGGATAATTTACATAAATAATATAAGGTACTTCCCAGAGTGTTTGAAATTTAGTACGTTGTGGCACATGTGTGGGATTCCAGTAGAGAACCTTATCTCCCTGTTGATATTTAACTTTCCTAATCCTTAGGTCATGATGTTGCTTATTGAATTCCTTGTGCAATTTTTTAGATGACAGGGAGTTCTTAATAAATCTCCTATAGTAGCCAATTTGTCCAAGGAATGACCAAATATCTTTGAGAGTTTACAGTTGATAGGTAATTCCTTGGATAACTTTGATTTTCTTGGGGTCTACTTCTATCCCTGTGTGTGAGATTTTGTGCCCTAGTACTACACCTTCTTGGACCATCAAATGGCTTTTCTGCCGATTTAGCCTCAAATTAGTTTCTACAAATATTTTTAACACTTGCTCCAACTGGTCCAAGGCTTGATCAATGTTTGCTCCATAAGTGGAGAAGTCATCCATAAAGACCTCCATGTCATTCTCTATCTGCTCTTGGAAGATGCTTAGAACTAGTCATTAAAATGTTGCAGGGGCATTGCATAAGCCAAACAACATCTGTTTGTATGCAAACATTCCCCAAGGACTAGTGAACGTAGTCTTGGCTTGGTCTTCTAGGGCTATTTGTATTTGATTATATCCACTATATCCATTCAGAAAACTATAATAGTGATGCCTTGCAATGGTGTCTATGACTTGGTTGACAAATGGCAATGGAAAGTGATGTTTGAATGTTTCCATATTTAGTATCTTGAAATCTATGCACACCCTCCATTTGCCTTCTATTTTAGGCACAATAACTAAGGGGCTAACCCATTTTCTATTAACAATGAGGTATATGAACCCAGCCTTGAGAAGTTATTCGATTTCTTCCTTAACTACTTGCTTCAGCTTAGGGTTCAATCGCCTCTGCGGTTGTCTTCGAGGATTCATGGAGGGGTGAATGTAAATTCTATGTTGGCATATCCTAGGATCTATTCTAGTTAATTTGTGATATGACCATGCAAAGGCTTTCGACCATTTATTTATTACTTTTAGTAGTTCTTCTTTCTATTGAGAAGCAAGCTTAGAGTTGATAATTACTAGTTTTTCATTTTTAAGGAACATGTATTCCATACCAATGGGCAATGGTTTTAGCTTGATGGGCTCCTACTTAAATTTCTCAGGGATTTCCAACTTCCCCTAGCTGAAATTTTCAAGGTTAAGACTTGGAAGTTGATGGTGGACTTGCTCTAATGCATCTGTGCTATCGATGTAAGTGCAAGTCAAACCCTCAGTTGGTTCCATGCATATGAGTGAACTACTTTCTTGATTAGCTGTCAACCACTAGTGTCTTCCTATTATGTGTCTGCTACATACAGGAATCTTTGTATGTTAATCACTTGTGCACATTGATTACATGCAGGCAATGCTAAACTTTTCATAAACCATGACCTCTACATGCAATTACACCTTGTGTCACTGTATGCAATGCATGGAACTTTCTTCTTCTAGATATTTTCGAATGTATTTTCCTTTGATATTTCTAAGGAAATATCGTGGATTCCTAGGCATGCATCGATGGTGCTTAGCCATGCTCTTCCCATTATGATTGGGAATTCTCCCTTACTATTGTTTACCTGAATCACTAGGAAGTTAGCTAGGTACGACCACCCACAAATAGTGGTAACAATGTCTTCCACTAGTCCCAATGGGATAGTGATGGACTGGTCGGCCAACTCTAGATGTATGTTGCTCTTTTCCAATGGAGGTAGGTTCCAAGCCTTGTATATTTCTTGAGAAATCAAGTTGACACCAGAACCTAAATCCAAAAGAGCCTTGCACGGCACATTTCCAGCAATTTGTAAGTATATCAGAGGGCTCCTAGGATTAGAGAATTTCTTGGGAAGGTGGCTAGCTTTGATTCAATCGATGACAACATGTGTTAGCATGACTGTATGCATTGAGTGTAGTGATTGGGTTGAAGGGGGCTTTGAAGTTTTGATTGATACTGAGGCATCTAAGGAATTAACCGCTTGTGATTGCAAGGGCTTGGTTGGACTGTTGGTTATAAATAAAGTTCTTTTATCCATGTGGTTGTTGAAACCAATATTAGGTTGAGAGTTAACAGCCCGTATGGCATTACGTTGTTGTGGATGGCTAGGGATTTCACCCTGCATAGCTAGAGAAGGTGGTAGTGGAGCTGTTAGTGGAAGAGATGTGGCTAGATGAGAAAGATGATATGCTTGCAGAATATCACCTCTAGAAGAGAGAGTACCATAATACTCGCAGGCTTGGTAGTGAGGTTGAGGAGTGACGTGACCAGAAGAGTCACGTGGGGATATTGGTTGCTGCATGTAATATCCATATGGGTTAGGTTATCGGTAAGGATACTATTGCCTTGATGGTGGCATTTCCCATGATTGTGGGTGTTTCCACTATTGATATTACTCAATCGGTGTGGTGGAGTTCCATTGGGATAATATGTTAAGAGTTGGTGGAACTACCTTGGGTTACCTTGAGGATAAGGTAACCTTTGGGGTGTTTGCCCTTTGTTCAATCATGGGTTGAGTGCATACATCCCAGACTCTTGCAGATGTGAGATTACAAGGTAACATCCCTTAGGATGGTCATATTGACATATCTTGCATCCACTATCATTGTTTTTTTGAATCCATAACCTCTTCAATGATGAATAATTTGCCCTTACCCTTGCTACGTGCATGTTCAGCTTCTCTTTTTTTTCTTTTTTCATGATCACTACCTTGCTCTTTAGACTGCTCTACTATTTTAATAATAGTTTGAAATCTATTGTCTAGGAAATCCCACATTTGATCTACCTTTTCCAAAACTTCTGATGTCATCTTTTGGATAGGAAAAGTTTTCCTATACACCATCTGTTCAAGTGGTGACTCTTCTTCATCCTCACAAAATCTTACTCCCCTCTTCCAAAGGGAAGGATCTTAGTTATACTCTTCTACACTTTCTCTCTTCTATAGCTCACCTTCTTCCTTAGCAACTTGCTCCAATAGTCTTTGGATTTGATGGGACCTAAGTTTGAATAGTCTTCCTTAGGCATAAGTCCCAAGGGTTCTTCTGGTTTCATGCCTAAGCCCATCCATGAGATGGTGCAGTTGATCCCTTTATGAATAACCATGGCTAGGACAACGATGTAACAATGCATAGTATCAGCCCATGGAAGCATCCAAGGGTTCATGTCCTCCTTGTTTCTAGTCTTGGATTTGCTTTCGCAAGTTAGACACTCAGGAGTACGTTTGGTACTTATCGTTAAATAATTCTAACATAGTACTCCATCTACGAATAGATTCTGGTTCTAAGGACCTGTACCAGCTTTTCGCTTCTCTAACTAGTGTCTACAGGATCAACTCAAGTTTTTACCATTTGTTCTCTATGTTTTGTAAGACACACGTATCATGGAATGCTTGTAAATGATTCTGAGGATCAGCGTTGTATCCTCCTTCAAATCATGGGATATTGTTCATGTCTAATCTCTTGATCCTACTATCTTTTTGGTGCCTTGTTGGAATTCTAACAGCCATAGTTATGTCTAACATACTTTGAGTAGTGAGTAGGGATTCATTGTGATCGTCTCATCTATGGTGTGTATGATGCCTACGTTGTTTCCTACTCTCCCTTCTTCTATGTCATGACTCTCTAGAGTGCCCTCGTCCCCTTTCCTAGATATTTCATCTATGACTTCCACTTTGCCTACCTTTATCCCCATGGTCTTTTTCTTTATGACCACATCTGGATATTGAAGGAGAGGGTGAAGGAGATGATGAAGGTGAAGAAGAAGGAGAACCATCACCATGATGGTGTCTGCTACCTTCTCTCCTACAATCTTAGCCCCAATCATGATTGTGATCAAAATATCCACCTTTATCATGAGTTCGTGTCCCTTTTTTGCACCCTTTGTGCCTATGAGTATCAGAACATGGGTTATGAATAGTGGAATGTAGGTCTTGATACACAACCCCTTGGCCAAGGTCAAGGGGAGAAACATTGTTGTGTGGGCGACTGCTGAGGTAGGTTCACCACCCTCATTTTCAATTAAGACATGTGGGACATCCTGGGACCACTTATCCTTCAAAAACTTATGATGTCTTTCCTATTGCAAGTTCCTTTGACATTGTGCCTCCGTGGGATGGTATTCTCTCAAGTCATGGTCTTGCATAATGTATTTTGCTTACATGTAAGTGCAGCATGCTAATTCGTGTGAGAGCATGAAGAAGCATGCTCAGGACTAAACGATCAAGAGGTAACACTATGTTACCTTCTAAGTCTTGCCAATGCAATTGTTCATCTTGATGGAGAATAAAGGTGAAGTATAGTATATACTCATTAGGATGAATATATACCACTTGAACTTGTTGAGGGACTGGTGGATCAACATCATGTATATTATGCCATTGATTGTTTCCTGTTTTAGACGTAGGCGATGAGGCACTTTCATACGAAGGAGACATACTTATCTATTCAGTTTGCAATGTATTCTTGTTTATTATTTTCTCAATAAACCCTAAGTGTTCATTCCAATGATGTGAATGATTTCCTATGTTCAAGTTAGTGCACAAATAACTAAGTCCCTGACAATGGTGCTAATGATGAGTGGCGAGGTACCTCTATGCTCAACCAAAGATGGATTTGATGGGCTCTAAATTTTGACAATTTCCCTTGGGCATAGACTCCAAGAGTTCTCCTCGTTTCTAATCAGAACCCATCTATGATATGGTGAATTTTCTCCTATTGAGAATAACCATGACTAGGACATCTGTGCAATAGAGAATAATATCAATCCATGGTGGTATCCAAGGGTTCATGTGTCCGTTTTTTCCATTCTTCAATTTGACTTCTCAAGTCCACACTCAAGAGTATGTCTAATATTTGTCATTAAATAGTTCAAGCATTGTACTCCATTGTTTGATGGATTCCAATTCTAAGGACTAGTACTAGATTTCTACTTCTTTAATGAGTGTTATTGGGAACAACTTAAGCTTTTTCTAGTCACTTTCTATATTTTGCAAGGCATAGGCATCTTGGAAAGCCTAAAGATGGCTTTGTAGATTTGAGTTATATCCCCCTTCAAACCTAAGAATATTTTTCATGTCTAGCCTCTTAATTTGACTATTCTTTACATGCCTTACAGTGATTCATAGCTTATTAGGTTTAGTCAATTTTTTTGAAATTTCATTAAAGACTATTCTACCTTGGTAGTCCCATTGACTAACCATTTGTAGGAGAAACATGTGTTCAAGTTTGATGAAAAATGCAAGGAATATTTTCTCAAATGAAAGATGCTACTTACAATAGCATCTATTTTGAGAGTTCTAGATGAAGAATTACCATTTGAAGTATCCACAAATGCCTATGGAATAGGAATCAGTGCAGTTCTTTCACAAGAAGATAAAGTGGTATGTCATGAATCTCATAAATGACAAGGAGCAGAGGTAAATTACTCAACCCATGGTTTAGAATTACTAGCAATTTTTCATACTCTAAAAGTTTAGAGACATTATCTTTGCAAAAAAATGTTTGTACTAAAAATAGATCATAAAATTTTAGAATATTTATAATGATAGCCTATTTTGAATACTTGTCAAAGGTGATGGATAGAATTATTGGCTAAATATGATTTTGAAATCAAATATAATTCTTGGTAAGAAAAATGTGGTAGTTGATGCCCTTAGTCAAATGTGGAACTTAATGATAGGTGTGGTAATGACCCCTTATGGAAGAAGAAATCAAGGAACAAATAAAAGAAGACTCTTATTTTAAAAATATTTTAACCAATATTTCTTATGAGCCTCGATATCAACTTACCTTTAACAGTTTATTGATGAAAGGACAAAGAGTGTGCATACCAGAAGGAAATTGGAGACTAAGGTTGTTGTGTTAAGCACATGAAGTACCATATGCAAGACACCCAAGTTATATTAAGATATATATGATAATTTACAAATGTTATTTTTGGCTCAAAATGAAGAATGATGTGTCCTCATACATTAAAACTTCCCCAATGTGTCAAATAATAAAAGTTGAATAGAGGAAACCCAGTGGATTATTACAACCTTTGGATGTCCCAACCTAGAAATGGGAATATATCACTATGGATTTCATTGTGGGATTTCCAATAACCAAAAATGGAAATGACTCAATCTTTGTAGTGGTACCAAAGATGACACATTTTATAGTTTTGAAATCTACAAACATAGCAGAAGAAGTAGCCCAAAAATTTTTATGTAAAGAATTTTGATTACATGGTTTTCAAAAATCTATCACTTTGAATAGAGATCCCAAATTCATATCCAAATTCTGGAAAAATTTCTTTAGAGAACTTGGAACCTAGTTGAAATTTAGCATAGCTTATCACCTTGAGATTGATGGATAAATCGAATGTGTAAATAGAATATTAGAAGATATCCTACAAAACTATGTGGAAGTAGACCAAAAACATGAGAGAATTATTTACATTTGGTAGAATTTTCCTATAGTAACAATTGTCAAGATTCCATACATCGAATACCATTCAAAGTAGTATATGGACATAATTTTCATACACCACTAACTTGGAAAAATCCAACCTTAAGAATGGAATGGAAGGAAGAAGAAATGAAAATAATGAAAAACATTATCATAAGAGTTAAACAAAATTTACAAGCTACCAACCATAAATATAAAGGCTATGTAGATCAACATCAACTTAAAAAGAATTTCTTGGAGATCAAGTATTACTAAGAGTAAAACCTACCAGAAGTTCTCTTAAACCAGGAAAATATACTAAATTGGCACCTAGATTTTGTTTACCTTTTGAATTCTTGAAAAGAGTTGGTGAAGTAGCATATTGATTGAATCTTCCAACAACCTTAAAAATTCATCCAATTTTTCATGTGATCTTGCTAAAGAAATTCCATGAAAATGATGTACCATATGTTTTGGATTAGAATACTTTGCCATTATGATCCAATGCTAGCTTTAAGGTTACACCTATTGCTATTAAGAACTAATGAACCAAGAAATTATGAAATAAAACTATTAGCGAAGTCCTTGTTCAATTGTCAAATTGTGATTAATAGAGTTGGGAATATAGGAAGTTTATTTTAAATACTTATCTCCAACTTTTTGAGCATCACGATATTGAATGATAAATTGTATTTGTTATGGATGTAATAAATTATTTTTTATAATTTCTAATTTCTAATCTTCTATTTATATAGATGATAATGAGGAAAAAAGGAATTGAAGCTAAGGAACATGACAATGAAGTAGCAGCTAGGCAGCTGGATATAGGGGAAGCACTCGAGGATGAGCTAGATGTCTAAGGGGGGTAGATTGTAACATCACATCCCTTGTTAAGGGTGGAAATAATTATAAACAATGTAATTAACCTTCAAATGAAGGGGCACCTCGTTATGAGGAGTCACAATTATTGATGTATCCCTTGGGAAAGGGTTTAACCTATGCCATTTAAGGCTAGGGTTAGAGGTCATGTCGAGCATGGAGTTGTGGAGCTAGGAGAGGCAAGTAACGAGACTTGAGTAAAGTGAGAAAAAAAAGGATTGATCACCCCTTTGGTAGGACATCCTAACCATAGTGGCAGTGCAGGATTGCCTCTAAGGCTTAAGTGGCATAGGAAGACAACCTAGAGGGCATTAGAGTACTCTCTTCTATTAATAAATTTTTCCATTTTTTCTTGTTTCATTATTTAGTACCAATTATTTATTTATCAGTTAATTCATTTATTAAATATTTATAATGTCTCTAGAATATTATCTAAGAAAATGATGAATGCAATAAGTTAAGCAATCGTATTTTTATGACATCTGAGAACGGGATGTCACAATTACCAAGTGATTTTACTATTGAGTGAATCAAGTGAAACCACTACTAGGTTACCCAAAAATTATAATTTAATGCTAAAAAAATCATAATCATTCTACTTTAATAATGAACAAGTAAAGTAACATACTTGGAAATGTAAATGATTAACTAGAAAAGTAGGAAAATTAAACTAAGTAAATAATTAAAGCTAAGTGAATGTTGCAATGATGAGAAGAAATCTTGATCTTTATTTTCGGTCATAAACTATGTCCAAGTACAATTTACTTAAATAAAGATTCCAAAAAACTACTCAACATCACATTGTGGACATTCACTCTCTATTACAACTATGAAATAAAATTGTAAGAATTTCCCTAACACTTGGAATGAAAAGTTATGGATTGTGCATCCAAGTGTTAATATTTATAGGACTAGACACATACCAAGACATCACATTAACAATGACATAGCATGGATTACAACATCATTGCTATCATATTGTAGTTCAACAAAAATTGACTTTATCATCTTGTATTATTATATTCTTTCTTTTAGCCACTCCATTTTATCATGAGCTATATCCACATGTGGTCTGATGAAAGATACCATTTTCTTTTTAAAACTTATCAAATTATTTATTTATGAATTCACCTCCTTTGTCTAATATAATTACCTTAATCTTGATATTCATGGATTTTTTAATTATTTTATGAAATTTTTCAAAGTATCTGATAGATTCATCCTTTTGCTTTAGATTGTAAGTACAAGTGTATCTTGAGTAGTTGTCTACTATGATCATGAAATATTTTGTCCCTTATTTTGAAATAGTTGACATTAATCCAACAAGATCTATGTGAAGAATCTCAATGGTTTTTTATTCTTTATCATGTGAGAGTTATGAGAAGAATTTTTTTGCTTTCCTTGTATGAACATCTCACATCTGTCTTGAGGAATATATGAAATTGTTATTCTTGTAGCTTTTTTCTATTTGATCATTGTTTCAATTTTGTGATAGGAAATGTGATCAAGCCTTTCATATTAAAGTTTAGACCTGATAAAATCCTCATTATCCTTTTTCTTGAATTCATATTTGTTGGAAATTTGACTAGATTTTGTTATGATAACATGCTTTTCTTTAGTATGGTTGCTTATGATATCTTCTTTTTCTTTGAGATAGCCATATTCAAGTCAATATATTTTGTTATTCAAGGATTTTATTTTCATGATTTCTTCACCATTTCATTTATTGATAATGTAGAAATTACTATTGAACTTGATACTATTTCCTCTATTAGAAACTTTTCCAACAAATATGAGAGCATTGGAAAGATTACAAATATAATATACATTGGAAATGGTGACTTTTTGTTCATTATTTAATTTAACTACACAATATCTTGTTCCTTCTATGACTAAGTATTTTCCATCTTCAATTTTGATGTTGCCAAGATTATTGTTTATTTGTAATTTAGGAGATAATTTTTGTATGGTGTCATGTGATGGAAGCATTCACTTTCTATAATTCAAGAATCTTACTTTATATCTTTAATTGAATTGAAGGCTACATAGTTTCCTAGATTTTCTTCTTGATTATCCTTTTAAGATGATGAGGGAGTGGCTTCTTCTATTTGTGAGGTTTGTTCATGTATTACTTCAAAACCAATTCTAGTCCAGCATTGATTGATGCTATGACTTTTCTTTTGTAGAATTTGCAATATGGTACTAATTCTTGTCCTTATTTTTATCTTTCAAATTAATTTTTTCTACCTCTTTATCTTGTTAAATCTCTTCCTCTTCCTCTTGTATATTGAGAGTTTGTTTCTTGATCTATATTCTAATAATTAAATAATTTTCTTCCTTTGAATCTTCCTTGTCTATCTCTTTCTCTCTGGTTAGTTATGTAGGCTTTATCATCTTCACTAGATTGTTTGTTATTCTTCATAATTTGCAAGGTTCCGACTTGAGAAACTAATTCATTGATACTAAGCATGTTTATGTTCTTTAAAAGAGTAATGTTTTCCATCATGTTTTTAAAACTTCATTTTATATAGAAAGCTTAAATAACTTTCTAAACCTTTTTTTTATTGGTATATCTACAAACATATTCATCTATTTTTTGTATGCTATCTTACATTTTAATGAAGAAGTCTTTAACACTTCCATTTTTTCCAATTTCTAAGGTATTAAAGTTTTGTTTGTAGATTGGTTGTTGCAATTGTTAATTTTTCAAGCTTTTCTTATATTCTAATTGGAGATTATCCCATACTTCTTTAGCAATAGTATGAAGACTATATCTACTAGAAATAACTTTTGGGACACTCACCAATAGCATCATGAAAGCCAAATTGTCATCTTCTTATTTGATTCATAATTTGATGAAATCTTCAAAATCATGGATGAATTTGAAACATGTTTCGATTATTTTACAACATCTATTATGTTCAAGGAGGCATTTCACCATCCTTGTCCATAGACTAAAATATTGAGAGATATTTAAGATGATGTAGCATCTAGCTATGTCTTTAATGATCATTTTTATATGTGAATTTGGCACCTTGATATTAAGTGAAGGAATTTTAGATAGTGAAATAATTACTTGGTTATCTTGACTTCACAAAGAATAAACTAATAAAATTTATATTTTTGGAAACCTTAGGAATTTCTATATAATTTTGAGAAAATACGTACTACAAAATACATGCAAAATCTAAGGTTATGTTATATTCTTTCTAATCTATCAAAAATCATGATAATTTTATTAGTGAAATTTTGAGAGATCATAAATCAAACTTTGTTAAGTTTCTGATGCTAAAAATTTAACAAAATATTTCCATAGATATTAGCTTTCAAATAAATCTAATATCATATCAAATAGTTATGTTATGAGGGAGAAATTATCTATTAATTAACTATCATTCATTCTAGTAAAAATTTAGGGTTTAGAAAATCTACTAAATTATAGATCTAATCTCTCCCAAACCACAAAAAATATTGAACTAAAATCTTAGCTATACATATCCACCTATTGTAGATTTCTTATAAATCTAAAATTACTTAGAAAGACTAGAAATTGGTTAAGTTATGAGTGAAATAGTGAATTCCACAAATTCTAATTGTTTAGCTTCCATGAGTAAGTAAATAATGATGCATGATGTTAATGAATTAATGAAAGATTGATGAATTGATTATGAAATAGTTAAATTCATGCTGAAATTATAAGTGATGATTCCATGATAAAAATTTCTAGAAGATGTCTTACATATATATATACATGACAAGTGGTACAAACTCTACTAAAAATAATATAATATAGTCCCAATGACTAAAAAACCTTAAAAATTAAATTATATTGATTGAAACCAAAATAACATTACAAATATCCATTACTCTAGAAATTTTCTATATTTTATTAAAATGAACTCTTATTATGTAACAAAAATAAAAAGATATTGTCTTCTACTATAAAAGCCAATAACTACAAGGTGGCTACCAGTTGTAGCCTCCTTGCAATGACATGTCAAGTGACTATGAATCATAACCTAGTTGTAGTTTGGTATTTTTAAATTTTTGGTAAAGGGAAACCTCTTCCAATCCCCTTGTTCTCTTCCCTACATGTGGTTTTTATAGATGTTGGACTTCATGGAGATGTCTTACAGGTCAAAGAGTTGTCTTGTACAAGATTTGGACTCTCAGAGGAGACATCTGAGAACATTAGAAGACATTTGAAATGTTTCAAAATCATCCAAAGTGAGACGCCTCACAAGAATGTAAGATGTCTTAGGAAATGATAAGACATCTTAGCTGAGATGTCCTAGTTTGGACCAAGAGATCCCAACTCCTACAAGTCTAGTTTTTCAGCAATATGATTTAAACAATTGGGAAAACTTAGGAAATTACTCTTTCAATTTAGAAACTAGCCAAGAGAAGGTAGAAAAAGATGCGAAACATATGAAGATTTTCAAGTTGAGTTGGAAAAAAGTTTCTAGGTATCTTATCTTTGCTAATAAATATTGGTGTGTTTCATGCTTGTATAACCACAAAATGAAATGTCATGAAAGTTCATGAGTTGAGATTTAACAAGAGTAGGAGAGAGCACATTGAGTGAGTGCATATGTGATTGTAGTTCCAAGGTTAATTATGTGGTGTATTGACCTATGTGTTCTTATGTCTTTCTTGTGAGTTGAGATCTTAGTCCCATGTTATGGAAGAGATTCTCTATTGGTGGTATCTTGCATTAAGAATGGTCATTGTGTGATTGTAAAGCCTCATGCTTTGTATCATTATTTGAGTATTTGTAAGGGATTGTTGGATATTTTTAGAATTATGAAATCCTATTATAATTTTCTCTTTCAATAATTTAAGATAGCTTGTTTTCTTATTTTCTAGCATATTATTTGTCTTTTCATAATATCTAGATTTAGTAAGATTAAAGATGATTTTTCATTAGAGTGAACCTATAACAGATAATTATTAGTATTGGAGCATTAGGATGATTATTTATTAGGCTTTCTTGTGGATTTTATCTTATTTAAATGATGCTAAGAAGAAACATGTACAAACCTTGAACAAAGAAGTGGAGATCATGAAGTTTTGCTTCCAACTAGTGGTTACTTAGTTGGATGAAATCAGTACAAATGTATATAGAGATGTTGGTCCTAGCCATATTCCAACAAGAAAAAATGATAAACATTCAAGTTTAGATGATGATGAAGAATTTTCATAGCTAGGTGTAAGGAATGATGAGGAAAGATAATGTAGCTATGAAAGTTATGAAAACTATCAGCCAAGGATTCCAATGGGAGGTAATCCTATTTCTCATATGAGAATTCTAAGGACTAAAATATTGGTAAGTAATTGTTCTCTTGACAAGATAGATGAGGAAGATGAGTTAATGCTTACTAAAGAATTTCATAATGCTGCAAGACTCTTATGGATTGAGTTAAAGGCTTTTAATGGTGTAGATTATACTAATGCTTTTTCAAGTTGGTTGAAGGCACTTGATAAGTACTTTGAGTTAGAAGAGGTACCAAAACAATTAAGGGTACCTATTGCTAAATCCAAATTAGAAATTATGACTTTTACTTGGTGGGAAAAGAAGTTCCAAAATTATAAAAGACAAAAAAATCAATCCATTAGAGATTAGAATCTATTGAAATATAGGTTTAGAAGAAAATTTGAATAGTCTTGTCAAAGATAAGAAACCATTATGAAGTTGAAATTCACAAGAAAAGATGAAAAATATGTTAAATAATTTTACCACAAATTTTGTGATCTATTTCATCAAGCTAAATTAGACTAGGAGGAGTACTAACAGGCTTCAATCATTCTAGAATATCTCAAAATGATATATCAGTAGGAGTTATCTTTTTATGAGCCACAAAATCTTGATGAAACTTATGTTTTGGTACTCAAGGATGAGAAGAAACTAAAGGAATTTAAAAATAGGAACAAACAAACATCCAAAGAAAAGAATAATGGATTCAAATTAGAGAAGGAATCCAAGTTTAAATCTGAAGATAATGATGACATTCATGACAAGTAGAGAATGCTGATGAGAAGAATAAAGCTAATATGAACAAAGGAAAGGAAGGGAAGGGTCAAGGTGGTATCTAATCCATGATTTAATGATTCAATTGTGGATAATGGAAACACAAGCAATGAAAATGTTCACTTTTCAAAGCTGCCAAGAAAAAGGATGTACAAACCATGGAGGTGGAGAAGACATCAAGCCAAGCTCTTTAGAGAGGTAAACCTAATGCTTTCAAGATTGAGGAATTTTCTAGATTAAATTCTTGTGCATTCATGGGGAATATGAAAAGAGGAGACCACCTTCATAGGAAATTATTATTTTAAATTAGAGCTATATGTTTGCTTATTAGGAAATGGATTCACATTTAGATTTACGTGAAAGCTCAAGAAAATGTTAATTCATCTAGGGTAGTTGCTAGATTGGGATTGGTAACTAATCTTCATTCTAGATCCTACAAGATGCATTGGTTGTCTAGAGATTTCTCTTAAGAGGTTAGAAAATAATGTACTTTGAAATTTAAAATTGAAGGTTTTCATGATGTTGTAAAGTGTGATGTGCTTGCAATTAATTATGATGATGTAATTCTTGATAGATCTTAGAATTTTGATAATGGTGCTCAATTTGATGGAATAAGAAATGTGTGTAGTGTAGCTTGACATGATGGAATTCATGAGTTGAGTCCTATGATAGCTAAATAAGTGAGAAGACAAAGCTCACTTAATGATTTCTTAATCCTTATATAATAGAGAGAATACATTAAGGAATATAATGAAATAAGTTTTGGTTTTTTTGTTATATCAAGAATTTCTTGTAACTGTGATGATGTGCAAGTTGAAATTTATACAGGCATTCTAGGCTCAAAGGAGAAATTTCCTAAGGTATTCAAGGGGAAATTGGATGGATTATCACAAATGAGGAATGTGTAACATCAGATTGATTTCATCCCTAGTGCTACAATTCCCAATGAGCAAGCATACTTGATGATACCTAATCAACAAGTAGAATTACAAGGGTAAGTAGAGGAGTTACTTGAAAATGGCTTCATGAGGAAATCCATTTTACCTTTTGTAGTTTTAGTAGTGCTTATGCTAAAGGATGAACACAAAAGTAGAAAATTTGATGTGTTGGCTGATGGATTGTCTAAAATGCATGGGGTAAATTTAACCATTTCTCATGTAAAAGATATGTGTGATTTTATTCATTTGTATAATCCTAATTAAGAATCATTTTAAGAGACAAAACCATTGAAATTGGGACCTCCTATATGGAATCTTAAAGCTTTAAGCTTTAATAATATTGGAAATCCATATGTTGAAGATCTAGTTGAACCAAGGTTGAATAGGAGAATCCATGAATAGGTAAGCATGTGTAAGCTTTATATTGTTGATGGTTGTAATGTCTCTCATGTAAAAGTGAGTGTGTTGGATGCCAGTTTTTCACTTTAGCTTGGTAGTGATTTATTCCATTGTAATGATGAGAATCATGATCATTATGATGATTGTGATGAAGTTTTGAGTTATGTTATGAATCATGGAAGCAATGTGACTTTTGATATAATTGTTAGTGTGAGCAAGAATAATAATGATAATATGTCTACTTTTCTATTTTATAATGATGGCTATAGTAGTAGTTGTAATGAGAAGTTCATTATTGATGTTGATGTAGACACTGATAATAATGAAATTGATTATCTTGGCTATGAAAAATATGAGCAACATGAAGGCAATCTACATCATGGTATTAATGGTGTAGAAAGAATGAGTAAAAGCCTTCCAAAAACCAAGAAGAAGAAATCTAAATTTTGGTACAATAATGTTATTCATGTTACAATTGTTAAAAGACCATTTGATGTTAACTATGATTATAATCTAAAGATGGTTATTATACATTTTAGCTTTGATCATGAAGCTCAACTTAGTGTTGATTTTATACATGAGCTAAGTGATCTCCATGCATAAGTGAAATCAAATCTTGAGAAGAAGGCTAAAGAGACATGAGACACCACAAAAATTTACATGTTATAGCCACTCTTCATCATGTAGCTTTCACCATATGAAACTTGAGGAAAAACTTCCTTGTAAATGTGAAGATTGTAATACATAGTGGGCAATTTCACATACTTTATACTTTTGGGGTTGAAAAATGCCTCATAAGTGGTCCATGCCTCATTCCCCAAGTGAAAAAGGTCACCTAGTGTCTATGTTTGGGCTTGGGGAGAGGGCAGGGGGTGGGGTAACAAAAATGCCTTTTGGAATGCCAAAAAAGGTAATTTAATGGGTTTTATGGGGGAGGGGGGGTGTTATAAAATTTTCTATGCTAGAAACACATGTAAGGAGGTAAATCTCACCTACCCCCTAATGTGGAAGAGTGGGGATTTTGGGAACTCCCCATCTTTAGCATACATGCATAGCCTAGAAACCTTTCCCCCTCAACATGGAAGTTTTTCCCCAACATGGATTCTTCACCCCCAGCATTCGAAATTGCATCCCCCAATGTGGAAGCCACAATAGCCAATCTTCAATAGTTCATGCACTTCAACATTGACCAACCACTTCAACAAGCATGGTGGAGAGCTCAACATGGAAGATTCATCTCTAGTGTGGAAGGTGTGCCTTGGTTACTATTTATAGTAAACAAAATGACCATGGGGAAGCACTTACTATGTATAGTAACCTCCAAAATTTGGGCATCCATATCACCTAAATTTGGTAGCTAATTTACAGCCAATTTGCAACCATTTTGTAGCCAAATCATAGCCATTTTCGGCCCAATTCATGGCCCAAAGAAATTATAAAAGCCAAAATCAAGCACCATTTATAAGTTCAACAATTTTACAAGGTTCTAGAATTTTTCGTAGTTTAGCACTTTTGAGCAATTTCTGGTTACACAATTCTTAATGATTGAGGACAATTCAGCCATTTATTCACACTTCCACACATGGACATTTTCAAACACTTAAGAGTTCTTGCAAGTTTTCACACTTGTATTCTCTTGAACTCAATGTGGAAACCCTATGACTTTGTGACCTTGTGATCTTCTCTTTATGATTTATGAACTTTCAAGCCCCCACATTATACTCTTGGCATTTCCAACTCTAGCATAGAACATTTGGGTAGCTTGGATTTTTCATGCTTCTCCACCCCCACCATAGCCAACATCGTAGATCTAAGGTTGCATTTGAGGAAGGTTTGAAAGCATCAAGAGTGTCTTAGCACCTAAATTATTAATTAGATTGCATGGGCTTTGAACTCCTACACCAGTGAACCACATTTACTCTCCACTTAAGCACCATTTGTACACATGTCTCTAACTTATTCTTTATTTCCTTTCTTAATAAAGCTTTAAGTTTTGGGTTTTGTGTACGAAATATAGTTGTTTATTACTTGTGCATTATTTCAAATTTGTTATAATTTTTGCATTATTTTTTTTATTATCATGCTTTGCATTTTATAAGTCCATAGTTGATTTGTTGGACTAGTTAGGGTGGGCCCAATCCCATTTTTTCCATCGAGGCCTTGGGGATTTGCAAGTTAAGGAACTACTGCATTGAGGATCTTCGATTTTTCCAATGACCAAGGTTTTTAATCACAATAGTTTTTCTTGGTAGTATAAGGACGACCTTCACCTAAATTTTGAAATCAAATCTATTCTTTTTATTATCATTTGAAAGATTTTCCTTTAATTTTATAGCCAAAACCTTTGAATCTTCTTCATAATCAATGTTGTAGTTCATCCCCCTCTACTCCCAAAACCCAACGTGGGACTATTAGGTGTTTGGGCTTTGAAAATTTTATAGTAGTTACTATGAATTTCTAAAGCTAGCATTGATTTTTTGATGCATTTCCTTATCTTATTTGGTTGCTAAAATTCCCCTACAGTAGAAACCTTAGCATGGAAGTTATAGGTGGTTTGGGTGCTGAAATTTGATAATACTTACTATGAATTTTTCAGTCAATTTCTTTAGTTTCTAAAGTGGGTGGGTCAACCCTTCTAGAAGCCATCCAACTTCCACAAGTTGGCTTCCCCCAATCTTTCCAAGCCAAGAAAGTTGGTAGCCTACTAAAACCAATTTTATTAGAGAAATACCAACCTTCCACTTTGATTTTTTAGCCTTTTCTCTTGTCAACGTTGGGTTAGGAGGTGTANCCATTATCCCCCCCCCCCCCCCCCCTTCTTCTCCCTACCATACCTAGCATAGAAGTAGTTGGGAAGCCTAGTGTGGAAGAGGCGTAACACCAAATTCTCCAAAATCAACATTACAAATTGACAACCTTTTCCCATATTTTTGCAGCCAAGATCAATGCTTCCCTTCCCTGCTGTGACCAAAATTGTAGTGTGGAAGTTCTAGGTGATTGGGTAGTGACTTTTCATACCACACTCTATGAATTTTCCCTCCAAGGCCAATGTTGAAGCCTTTCCATCCTTTTGCGTTTCTGCTACCAATTTTCTTTTAGTTTCTAAAGTGGGTGGTGTAGCACTTTCAGAAATTACCAAACTTCTAGAAGTTAGCTACCACACCCGCTCCCCCTCACCACCCCCCAAACCCCATATTTTCAAATTGAGAGAATTGGCATCCTACTAAAACCAAATTTTAGTAGGAAAACCCGAACTTTTCACTTTGGTTTTCAGCCTTCCCCT
>MNCI01038054.1:0-45491 GCA_015680685.1 Gnetum montanum | reverse complement strand
CTACTTGTTTGGCCATGTTTGATCCCATTTTTTCTTAAATTTTGTTTTTCCACATTGAGCCCCTTCTTCCATGCTAGCTAGCATGGAAATATGGGGAAGGCTCCAAAACTTGCTTTTTGACTTTTATAGACCTCTAGAGTGCTCAATTTTGATGGATCTGGTTCTATGCTACCTTGGGAAGGTCTTAGAACCTTGATTGTGGACCTTTGAGCATCCCAAAACCTATTTTCCTTGGTTTCCACACTAAGGTTCCTTGTTTCCATGCTGAGCCCAACATGAAAGCCTGAAAACACTTGATTTTTTAGTTCAAACAGCCCAGAAACAGCCCAGGTTAATGTTTAAACTTACCTAATAGCCTCATAGCCTTAAAACATGGCTGACTACGGCCTAAAATTGGCAAAACCTAATCATTGTTTGACCTACATTAGATAAATTTTACCATATATAACCTATTTTGTTTGATTTTTTCCTTATTACATAATGTTTTGGCTTGTTTTTGGACTTGTGTTGCCTTGTTGATCTTGTTGACCTTCTATGACCTTTATATAGCCTTATGTGTTGTTTATTTGCCTTTTTATAGCATTATTTCCTTTTTTTTTGCCTTTAAATGATATCAAATAGTGGGTTTTGAACTTCCCTAACTACTATCTAATACCATATGACTATGGCCTGCTAAGGCCTTAAACTAGCATCATTGTCCATAAAGACTCTAAACTGGCATCATGGTCTACTAAGGCCTAAAACTGGCAAAATTGTGGCCTTTATTAACCATTTGTAGCCTTATTTCTTATGTTTCCCCTAGTTTGACCTTTACATGATCTTTGTTGACCTTTATTGCACTTTCACGAATTGTCCTTACTTCATTGATGACCTTGGATGGCCTTGATTGCATTAGATTTGCATGTGTTTGCATAATTTTATAGAATTTTAGCATTATTTATTCACTTTTACCTAGGTGCCACTTAATATGCTTTTGGTTGACATGTAGGATCAAAGTATGAGTACCTAGAAGCAAATCAGTTTACTTTTGTGTCTACATGAACCTCACGATGATTTTGAATGGTGTATCAACCCTAAGTGCCTATATCTTGAGCCTGAGAATCTTGTAGACCACATAGCCTCAATAGAGAAACCTCTAGAATGGCCTGAAGTGGGAGACATAACTAAAGACTCTCTAGTTGAGGCCCTTATCACAACACATAGTGGTGAGGAGAAAACCCTTAAATTAAGTTCGTCACTAGAACCTCAATGTGCTCAAGACATTGTTAAGGTCTTATAAAGCAACATTAAGGCATTTACCTAGTCATATAAATATATGCCAGGACTAGACCCATGTTTAGTCTAGACCCTAGCATTAGATCAGTTAAGCAAAAAGTGCACAAAATTAGATCTAATTTGGCCTTAGTAGTTCATGATGAAATATCACAGCTCTATCAATCTAGTTTCATTAAGGCTATCGACTAGACAGAATGGGTATCCAACATAGTGGTAGTCCCTAGGAAAAATGAGAGTATTCATATTTGGATTAATTTTTGAGACCTAAATAAAGATACTATCAAGGTTGACTTCCATTTGCCTAGTATTAATCAACTTATTGATACTCTAGCTAGACATGCCTTGTTGTCCTTTATGGATGGATTCTCAAGATATAACCAAATTAGGATCAACCCATAGCACCAACTTAGCATGACCTTTATGATCCCATTGGGTACTTTTTATTATACAATGATGTCCTTTGGCCTTAAGAACATCAGAGTGACATACTAGAGAGATATGACCTATATATTCAATGCTTACATGCTAGGTTTGCTTAATGATTACATAGATGACATAGCCATTAAATCCAAGATTGTCCATGATTATGCTAATTACCTAGATCTTGTGCTTAAACATTTCCTCAAATATGAGCTTAGGCTCAATCCTAAGAAGTGCATCTTTGGTATCAAGACCAGTAAAATGGATGGCTTTATATTCTCTGAAGTAGGGATATGCATCAATCCTGATAAGGTTAAGGCCATATCCAAATTAGCAATGCCTACCAACCTTAAAGAGCTTTAGGGATTACAAGATGGATTATAGTTTATTCGTAGGTTTATCACTAGGCTTATGGATAAGTTACAACCCATGCAACACTTGCTTAATAAAGGAGTTCACTATGAGTGAATGGCTCAATGCCAAGAGGCCTTTAAAAACCTTAAGCAAGAATTAACACAATTGTTGATATTTTATCCTCCATAACAGGGTAAACCATTTTACATTTATCTTTCCATCTTTGATGCATCCATTGCCTTTCTACTATGTTAGAAACGTGATGATGAAGTAGAAATGCCTATATGCTACCTTAGCCATGCATTAGTTGCCCACAAGGCCCGATACACTGAAGTGGAGAAGTATTGTCTAGCACTAGCATTCTTGTTGAAGAAGTGAAGATACTACCTCTTTAGAAGCCAAGTCAACATGATTTACAAGGACAACATACTCAAATTCATAACAACCAACATCTATGAAAGTAGTTGTATAGCCTAATGGAAAGCCATAACCATGGAGTTTGACCTCCATTATGTCTCTCAATCCTCAATGAAAAGTCAAGGTATAGCCATATAACTCACATTTTTACCTATCGATGACCAAGCAACCATAGATCCTAAATTTCTTGATGAGCATATTAATGTAGTTAGCCAAGTATCTGAGGGTTTTTAGGAGGTTGTGCACTTTGACGGAGCTTCACCCATGGGACCAATGCTGTTGCCATTGTAACATTTCCATCTAGTGAGATCTAATCCTTTGCCTATTGTTTTGGGCTCCCATGTACCAGCAACATAGTAGAGAATGTAAGTTTGATAAGAGGGATGATGATAGGTTATGACCTAGGAATTAGATGCCTATCCATCAATGGCAATTCACAACTTGTGGTTAACCAAGTAATCAAAGTGTATGCATGCAAAGCTAAGCACTTACAACCTTATTATGACCTAGGGAAGCAATTTTTACAACAATTAATAGACATTGATATCCAACACATACCTCAAAATGAAAATTTCATAGCCAATTTAATTACAACATTAGCCCTTATTGTGATTCTAGATGTGTTTGACAAGTTTCCCACCTTAACCATGGACTATGCTACTTCCATCACACAAAACATTGAGGATATCTTTGTGGCTATCATCTATACTACTCCTTCCAAGGAGTGGTATGATGATATCAAATTTTACCTTATGCATGGTGAATCCTCACAAGGCCAGACTACTGCTCAGAAGGATTTCATACACAAGCAATCAAAGATGTATCTCATCATAGGTGATAACACATTATGTCGACGATCTTATGATGGCATGCTTCTAAAGTGCTTCGGTAAAACTAAAGCTAGAATAGTCCTAGAGGAGGCTTGTGAGGGTGTTTATGAAGGACATATAGGACCAAGATCCATGGCCACTAAGATTATATGATTAGGCTATTGTTGGTCCCATATGGAAAATGACTACCTACAAAAGGTTAAGTAGTGTGACACATGCCAATGATATAGGAACCTGATACATGTATCACCAACTAAGTTACATACAACCCAAATAACATGGTTTTTTTAAAAATGAGGGTTGGATATCATTAGACCCATAATGCCTAAGTCTTTTTCAAGGCATAGCTTCATCATCATTGTAATTGAAAACTTTATCAAGTAGGTAGAGGCTATTCACCTAAGGAAGACTACATTTGAGAAATTCTACAAATTTATCCTAGGTAACATTACAACCCATTTTTGCATACCCATGACCATAGTTATGGATAATGGACCTTAAGTTAGTAGCCAAGAAACCAAGGATTTCTATCACAACCTAGGCATTAAGCATACTTTCTCATCGCCTTACTACCGTTAAGCCAATGGGCAAGTAGAAGCAAGCCACAAGGCCATCATTAATTTTCTTAAGAAGATGCTCAACAACAACAAGTGCAAGTGGCATGAGTGGCTTGTTCATGCATTGTGGGCATATAGAACAACCTATCACATGACAACCAACATGATCCCTTATAACCTTGTTTATGGTTCTGAAGTAGTTTTACCTCTTGAATTATAAGTGTCATCACTTTGAGTAGCCTTGACCAATTTCATCAACGATAAGTAAAATAAGGAATTGAAAATGGTAGCCCTAGATTTTGTGGAGAAGTGGTGTATGCAAGCACTTGCTCACATCAAGTACTATTAAGAGAGGAAGAAGCAACAACATCACCGTGACTTGATCATGCGCAAGATCAAGGAGGGGAACCTAGTCCTCAAGGCCATCCATGAGCATGCAAACAAATTCTAAACCAACTGGGAAGGACCCTTCCTTGTCACCAAAGTCTACGAGAATAGAGCATTCAAAATAGTTGATATGGATGGGAATGAGCTAACCAATCTAATCAATCATTCCTATGTAAAACCATACTACATGTAGCCAAAAATTATTAACAAGTAAGCTTGCTTTCAATGGTCCACTACAACATTAAATTGGCATCACAACCTACTAGGGCCTTAAATTGGCACCATGGCCTACCACATCCTTAAACTAGCAACTTTGGTGGCCTAGATAGCCTGATTCTCATGTGTCTTGTATGCATTGTAGCACTATAATATGCAATGGTGTCTTGTATTCTTTGTTGGTGCCTCTTGAGTCAATCTTTCAGGCACTAACAAAGATGGGCCATTGAAACACCACAAAAATTTGCATGTTATAGTCAATATTCATCATGTATTTTTCACCCGATGAAACCTAAGGCAAAACTTCATTGTAAATGTGAAGATTGTAATCTATAGTAGGCAATTTCACATACTTTATACTTTTGGGACTGAAAAATGCCTCATAAGTGGTCCAAGCCTCATTTCCCAGGTGAAAAAAGTCACCCAGTATCTATATTTGGGCTTGGTACACTTTTCTATGTTGGAAACACATGTAGGGGGTAAATCTCACCTACCCCCAATGTGGAAGGATAGGGATTTTGTAAACCTTCTCCCTTCAGCATGGAGACTACATGCATAGCCTAAAAACCCTTTACCCCACCCCCCTTCCCCTTCCTGGAAGTTTTCCCCTAGTATGGAGTCTTCACCCCTAGTGTTGAACATTGCATCCCCTAATGTGGAAGCCATAATAGCAAGATTTCAATACATCATGCACTTCAACATTGACCAGCCACTTCAACAAGCATGGTAGAGAGCTCAACGTGAAATATTCATCTCTAGCATGGAAGGTGTGCCTCGGTTACTATTTATAGTAAATGGAATGGCCATGGGAGGTGGAAGCACTTACTATGTATAGTAACCCAAAAAATTTGGGCACCCATCTTACTTGAATTTGGCAGCCAATTTGTAGCCATTTTATAGCCAATTTGCAGCCCCATTCATGGCCCAAAGAACTTATAAAAGCCAACCTCAAACACTATTTACAAATTTAATAATTTCATAAGGTTCCAAAATTTTTCATAGTTTAACACTTTTGAGCAATTATTGGTTACACAATTCTCAATGATTAAGCATAGTTCAGCCATTTGTTCATACTTCCACACTTGGGCATTTTCAAGCACTCAAGAGTTCTTGCAAGTTTCCACACTTGTATCCTCTTGAACCCAATGTGCAAACCTTATGACTTTGTAACCTTGTGATCTCCTCTTTGAGATTTATGAACGTTCAAGCCCTCACACTGCACTCTTGGGATTCCTAACTCCCAACACCAAATATTTGTGTAGCTTGGATTTTTCATACTTTTCCACCCCCACCATAACCAACATTGCCAGTCTAAGGCTGCAGTTGAGGAAGGCTTGAAAGCATCAAAAATGGATTAGCACCTAGATTGTGAAGTAGAATGCATTGACTTCAATGGGCTTTGAACTCTTGCACTAGTAAACCACCTTTGCTACCTACTTAGGTATCATTTGTACACATTTCTCTAACTTATTCTTTATTTCCTTACTCAATAAAGTTTAAAGTTTTGTATTTTGTGTACGAAATATATTTGTTTATTACCTATGCATTATTTCATATTTTCTATCAGTTTTTCATTTCATTTCTTTTTATTACCATGCTTTGCATTTCATAAGTCCTTGGTTGATCTATCAAATTGGCCAAGAGACCCAGAATCACATTTTTTTCATGGAGGCCTTGGGGATTTGTGGGTTGAGGAACTACTACACTAAGGATCTTTGGTTTTTCCAGTGACTGAGGTTTTTAGTCGCAACAAAACAAAAGCCAGTTTTTACTATTGGTGACTTAGTTAGGATGCACTTAAAGAACAAGAGATTGAGAGGTATCAACTTCTCCAAGTTGAAAGCCAAGAAGATGGGGTCCTTCAAAATTAAGCCAAAATTAATAATATTTTTTTGTGATTAATTTATCAAATGATGTTAATATATATTTTGTATTTAATGTTTTAGATCTTATGCACTATCATGAATTGGTTGATGAGAAATTCATATAGGGAAACATTGATTAGTTGAAGGGGCTATTGATTAGTCCAAGCCTTCAATGGAGAGAAAGACAATCATACTCAAGCAAAGGAAAGCTTCGAGAACTCGGGGAGTGAATAGGCACAAGTACATGATCCATTAGAAAGATCAATTCATGGATGATGTTGTATGGATCCATGAGACCAAACTTCATGAGTGGGGAATCATTGCTATCCCTATTATCTTATTCACATGAGTTCCCTTTTTGAAGGGTGGGAGAATTGGTGTAGGAACACCTCTTCTAATTCCCTTGTTCTCTTTCCTACATATAGTTTTGCAAGTTTTAGGCTCTATGGAGGCATCTTAGAGGTCAAAGATACATCTTATTCAAGATTTGAGATCTTCGAGGAGACATCTAAAAACTTCAAGAGACATTTGAGATGTTTTAACAGTCATCTTGGGTGAGACATCCTACAAGAGTGTGAAATGTATTAGTTGAGTATAAGACATATCAAGAATTGATAAGACATCTCAGCTAAGATGTCCCAATTTGGGTTGAGACATCCCAACTATGATGGAGATGTCTTAGGCTAGAGTGAGACATCCCACTTAGAAGTTTGATTTTTTAGCAAGACAACCTAGAAAGACGAGAGTTGATCAAAACAAGTGGGGAAAATTTTAGAATTGCCTTTCCAATTTGAGAAATAATCAAGAGAAGATGGAAAAGAATAGAAAATAGCTGAAGATCTTGAAGTTGAGTTGGGAAAAGATTTCTAGGTATCTTGCCTTCTCTTTTCCAATAAATATGGGTGTGTTCCATGCTTTTATGACCATGAAATGAGATGTCATGAAAGTTCATTAGATGAGATTTAGCAAGAGTGTGAGAAAGCAGATTGAATGAGTGCATATGTGGTTGCAACTCCAAGGTCAATTATGTGGTGTATTAGCTTGTGTGTTCATGCATCTTGCTTGTGAGTTAAGATCTCAGTCATAGATTGTGGAAGAGATTCTCTATTAGTTGTGTCTTGCAGTGAGAATGACTATCATATGGTTGTAGAGCCTCATGCTCTACACCATTGCTCAAGTGTTTTTAAGGGATTATTGGATATTTTGAGGGTTGTGGAATCCTATTGTAATCTTCTCTTTCATTAATTGAATATGGCTAACTTTCTTGTTTTCTAGCATATTATATATCTTTTCATAATATCTATATTTAGTGGGAACGAAGGTGATTTTCTATTGGAGTGAACTTGCTTCAATTTTTGATAAGAATGGTGTTGTATGAGGAAGCTACAAAAAAATATGGAATTGATATAAATAAGTGCAAGCATAATTGAGTAAAGACACCTAGAAACAATGTTAAATAAGAGTTTCAAGCAAGACAATTATGAGAGTTGAGAGAGAGAGGTACATAGAGGAGTGAAGGAATTATTAAGTGTATTATTCTTTATCCTCGAGAGTGTGTGGCTTCCTTGTACATTGATGTATGCTTTCCTTTACAAGAATAAAGAAGTATTTTCTTTTTATTTCTCCTTTAGTGCATTTACTCTTTAAAGGATCTATTAAAATCTTATTTCTTGAAAAGTGAATTTGTTAATTGAGGATTGTTGAGGTGAAATCCTCACCACCAATATAACATAACAATGAACAAGTGCAACTTAAACTAATAATTGCTTCCTACAAATTCTCATTGAGAAGTAAGCTAACTACTCTAGCCACAAAGAGATCTTGGTTTGTTGTAAAAGCCTTGGCTTGGAAACCCTAAATCATAAGTTTGACTGTAGTTGGAAAATGCTGAGTTATATATTTTAAAAATTAGTAAAAAATTTCAAACAACTTTATTTAATAAATCTAGGAGGATCTTAGTGGATGTGAGTAAAATTTCAATTTTTTAAGCAAAAGATACAACCATTTGTGTTTCTTGAAAGATTTATTTAGATAATTCTTAAGGTCATGTCTAACTTTAAAATAATGTATCTCACTATTTGTAAACATTATTTGATCTTAATTATTACTTGCATGTAATCATTATGATACTAAAATTTCACTGCATTTACTTTCAAAATTTTTTTATTGAAATTTAGTATTGCTATTACTTTAAGGTAATCATTAGGAAATTATATTTGTTAAAGAATATACTTGCTATTACTTGCATGTAATCATTATGAAACTGAATTTTTACTATTTGTTAAAAATTATTTGTGTGTAGTTTTTGAATTCCTTTTTACAAAATTTTTTGCTTAAATTTATATGATATAATGGTTATGAAACTAAATTTGTCAAAAATTATTGTCACTATTACTAGCATGTAATCTAAAATTAAATTTGTTGACAATTATCCTCATTGTTACATGCATGTAATTATATATTAAAAATTACTACAATTACCTATCACTTGCATGTAATCATTTGTTAACAATTACTAAAATTGAATAAGGTTTTAATCCCAAAACTATTAGCACTAAACTAACACCTCATTATGATAACATACAAGCTCATTAAAAATTTATTCTTACTATTGGAAAAGTTGTCCATCCCTTCATCAAAGGTTATTCTTAAAAATTTATTCTTACTATTGGAAAATTTAATAAATACTATTATATTTTTATTGATTTTTAAAGTTTAAGATATCTGTTATTGCTAATTCGGATGCCAACCAAAAATTAAAATTTCTATATTTGATTTTTCATTCTAATTGAGCTCTTAGATGAAAAAATTTGGAAAATGCTGTTACTAACATGAGTGAACATGACTGCTCTATTTCACTAATATTGATGATTTTAATCAGATTCTTACACCAATTTATTCTAATCCAATTTATAAAAAAGCCTACAAATTTACCCATCTAATCGCATCCCATTTTTCAATCTATGCCTGTACGTTAATGCCAGAGCTAATCCAGGGTTTTCCAGTTACCTTGGTAGACCGAATCTTTGGTGTTTTAAATCCTGTGAAAGGGAAACGTACCCAAAGGAGATCATTTTTCAAACATAGAATATGACTTTATACCATTAAGTTGGGGATACAGGGATTTGGGTCCGCAAACCACGGAAGGAAAGGTTAAGAACATGAAAGATTGAAAAGGTCCTAGATTTTAAGAGTTTGGTAAAGCTACTACTGTCCTGCTTGCTCATTATTTCATTCCTTCTTTCCAATCCTCGTTTGAACATTAGCATACATCCAAAAATGTATAGGGGTATCCTGTATTCACTGGTTACTGTGCTGTTTTCCTACTATTGTTGTCGTTGTGTGTAGTGGATTTCATTCGTTGAACCGCATTTCTCGCTGCTCTGCTTGGACGCATTCCCATATTTCAATGATTTCCATATAGCCCTCCGTATAGAGTGGAGGGCCGGTTCTTTTTTTTAAAAAAAATATTAAGACATTTAAAATTTTGAATTTTTAGCAAGGAAAATGCCCTGCAACAAGCATTGATTCTTCAAATTTAAAGCGCCGTGAAACTGCGGAAAGTACGCAAGAGGCTCTAGGCACTTCTAAATCCGAGTTGACAAATGTAAACCAAGTTTAAGGTTTCCCATTTCTTCAAGCTGGTTATCATTAGTTTACCTCTATACTTTTTATTTGGTGAAGAGTATTTTTTTTAATTAACGAAATCTTAGAATCAATTTCTATATTAAAATAAAACAACTTAAAACTGATGTTAAATAATTCTTGATATGGCCGTTATTGAACTTAAAATTTTATATCGATAAGTAACTATATCATTATATATCCATAGTAATTCTCTTAAGAATTTCATCTTTTAACTAAGCATTATAATGAAAATCATTTATTTTTCAGTTGACAACCAATTGTTAATACCCCTGTCAACCAAAATAAAACAAACTTTGAAAGATTAAAAGACGTAACTGGTGAGCACAAAAACACTGCAGAATAAGCGTAATAAGGACGCATGGAGCACGCCGCTGTATTATTAAAGAGACAATTTAATCCAATCCAATCTAATCTACCCACTGCGAGTTTGAAACGTTACCAACACCGTGTGTGACTTAGGGGCCGGGACAGCATTTAAGTCAAGCTATACCGTGTTGTATTCTTCCCCAGAATTTATTTATCTTGACTGTTCTACCGTGTGTGACTTAGGGGCAGGGACAGCATTTAAGTCAAGCTTTAGCGCGTTCTAGATGTTCACATATGTAGACTAGAAAGAATTCACATTTTTCAAATGTGGAAATGCTGGACTAATGGTCTGCAGTGTACCAACATGTGATTCATTGTATAAACCATGAATAAATAATGACCAATGTATAAACTTGAATTGGTTGTTTGAGTTCGGTACGTCATAAGGGATGACGTTTATCCAGCGTAGACCCTTATTATTTTCCCCACTATAGAAAAAGAGGGTATATTCATGTTTGCTATAAATCCCATCTTAATCATGCTTTCTGGGAAACCACAGCCCCAAAGCAATAGCAATAGCAATACCAATGGAGGTCGCAAAGGAGTTGAACTCTCTCGATCAGCAGCAACTCGTGGCTCTCCTGCGCGTCTACGATGTTCACAACATTTCTCGCCTCCTCAATGTCTGTTTTATTCTTCTTTTCGTTTTATAGTTTTTATTCGTAGTATATGCAGTTATGTCTTTTGTGGGTTTTTACTAGGGGAGAGATGATTTGGCTGAGGAATGAAAGAAACGGTTTTCGTAATTAATTAAGCAGAGATTGCCTGAAGAGGAAAGGCAGGGAGCCGTGGAGAGCATGGTGATGGAGGCCATGGCCAGACACAGGGATCCGGCTCTGGGCAGCGTGGGTACCATTTTCAGCCTTCTGCACACAATTCAGACCCTGCGTCATCAAATTATACAAACACAAAACGCACATAATAACCTTCGTCGTTTGCCTTTCGATGATGTGGATATCCACGGACAGAAAACCGCAAACAAGGAGGATTCAGACGATTCATGATTGCCTGCTACTCAGAAATCAGAATAAGCATCATGTAACAATTGAAAAATTCAATTTCTTTTTAGCCATTCTGTAAAGTCTACTGTTCTAGCGTTCAACGGTTATATATGATCTAGCAAAGAAGTTATAGTAGGCATCATGGATTATTGTCTGGCAAAATAATGAAGGGTTGGTTTCTCATTTTTCTCACTCAAATGACATAACTCACGTGTGAGATCCGATAAATTGTAAGATCCTCAACGCCTCACCCTCCATTTACTTGCGTGTTTCTGGCGTGTTTCTGGACTGTTTTCAAATGTGTGGGTTTCCACACGGTTTTTTCACTTCTAACCAGTGTTTAATAGTCCAAACAAAATATGTGGGATCAGCATGTTTCAGGAATCACCATAAATCAGCAAGTCTGGACTGTTTTCAAATGTCTGGGTTTCACACAGTTTCTTCACTTCTAACCAGTGTTGAAATAGTCCAAACAAAATATGTGGGATCTGCATGTTTCATGAATCATGAGAAATCAGCAAGTGGGATCAAGTTATATTTAACAGCTACAAAAATATTACTAAATTTATTGATTTCTTTCTAAACATAAGTTTATTATAAAAGACAAGGCCAGATTATATTTAAAAGTGGCAAAAATATTACTAAATTTATTGATTTCTTTCTAAAAATAAGGTTTATTATAAAATTTCAGCAGATTCCACTTGGGGCAAAATTTCTGACCGGGCCACTAATGGTGAAATTGGTGATTTATTGTAGACTTAGAAAACTATGCTTCTAACATACATTTAAGCATAAACAATGATGTAAAACTATTTGTTCATCAACTTTCCTATTGTATGAGTGGAACTATCTTTCCTTCTTGGAATCTAAAATTATAATTTTACTTATCATGTGTCCTTTTTATTGATACCAACATCTCCCATGCTATAGCACAAATAATTAAAAATCCTATAGATTTGCTAACTATATAGATTACTTGTTATAATATTATAAATCAAAGGTTAGCCCAACATGATCAAAAGCTAATGATTACAACTTGCAAGAGGTAATAATGATCAAGGTCATGACCTAGGGAGTGCAGGAGAAATTTTAAAAGGAAAAAGAAAAAAAGAAAGAACGGTCGGCCATGTGCATATCCCAAAATTACATGGTTAGTAGGGCCTCACTTTTGTTTTGCATCTTCAGCATCAAAACATTTAAATATAAAGTTGCCTTAAAATTCAAAGTCAAAAGTTAAATGCGTAAAAGAGAAACGACAACTTTTACTAGACATTATACCACTATTAAAGCATCATAATTGTGTATACTCCGTAATATCAGCCGTTCATTCCTGGAAACTTCCATGAAAACGGCAAAAATAACTTGGAAACTGCTAAATCAGTAATTCCAAATCTCTCCTCAGAAATTTGCCCGTGCATTATCCCAATAACGAGAAGTTCACGAAGAATCTCTATCCTATCCCTCGGTATTTAACGAGATTAGTCTCTGTCCAGACCGTGATCTCTCTCAGCTGCCATTGCGCTGCACATTATGATTCAAAACGGCAGTAGCTAAAAATCGTGTCCTGGTGTCTCGGTATTTAACGAGAAAGCTGTCTGTTTCGTCCACATTTTGGTTGAGGATTCAACCGGCCCTGACGTGAAAATTGCAAGGAAAGAATTTGCTTTGGATCTGATTCATCATACTGTTATTACACCCAAAAACTGGACCACGGTTTCTGCATCTCAGCTGCTGCAAGTTGAACATGCTCTGCAGAAGTACGGTTACAGTTTTCTGTGGATGCGCCACTGACCAGCAGGGCAGCCAAAAGGAGAATCCATACAAGTTTTTTTTTTTTTTTTTTTTTGAGAAAATCCATACAAGTTTTAGGACAACATTGAGACTAGGTTTCGTGGTGGAGGGAGATGTGATCGTGGTTCCCTGCGTTTCTGTGCACCAGCGCGTTTCTCCTGCAGCACGTCTCTGTGCAGCCGCGCGTTTCAGCAGCTAAGCGTGGTTCCCTGCCGTTTCTACAGCTGCACGTTCCTGCAGCCGTTATGTGTTCCCCCGTTGCGATAACTGCTGTTTGCTGAGCGTGAGTAATGATGGGAGATGTCGTTTCTACACGGCGCTGCGGTTTTCAAAGTGGATGGTGGCCGTCGTGGCGTTGACGTTAGGTTTTCACACGGCTATAACCGATTATGCGTGGGTGGTGGTTCTTGATGCACGTTGGTCTGGCTGGAGGCAGAAGAAGGTGAGGGGCGAGATCATCAGCGCCAGCAATACAGATAGTAAAATAGGAAGAAGGCTAAGCTATGGTGGTTGAAGGATATCCAGGCTAACTACGGAGGGGAAATTCTAGGGTTCTTTCTGCTTGTTAATTGTTTGATGGCACACTGGAGTTCCATGTGGAGCAGCAAGCAGATCTGAGAGCTAAAGGTTGCAGTCTTGCTAGAGGAGGTGTGCTACTTGCAACCATGGGCTGTCAAGGCTGCACAAGGAGTTGTTCTATTTGGTGCTCATTCCTAGGCTAAGTTTATGTTTATCCTGCTATGTTATTTAAATTTCTGTATTTTAGCTTTCATCTTTATTGTATAGTTAAAACAGAGATCCTGTATTTATTTTTTTAAACTGTGATTAATCTTGTCAGCGGTTTAATACTTTTATTTCATGCTCAAGTGCCTTTACTAAAGTTTTTTAAAACGAATTACTACTTCTTTTCCGAGTTGTTGTGATTTGAAGCTTTTAAAATTTACTATTGGCTTTAAACATCACGTTTTACAAAACACCACGTAGCTCTTCCAACTGAGAATATTCTCAGGTTGTGGCCGTAACCATACAAGAGGCACCCTAGGTAGTAATTTCTTTAATAAGTTTTGTGGGTGTTATTGTGTCCAAAATTTGCACATCAACACTTTTGTTGTTTGCTAGACATTGCTATAGGCAACAAGCCCACTCCCATGACTAAACCAAAACAACACATTGTTGAATGCTATGCATTGGTCAACCACTGAGTGGTACTTGCGGGCTTTAGTTGATAATGACCCTGGAGTTACCCTATATGAGTAGTGTTTTTGTACCTGATCTTAGAAAAGAATAAATAAATACCAAGGATTTTAAAGTGGTTCACATGCTAGATTTGCTAGCCTACATCCACCATCAAACTCTTCCCACACTCTATGGGGCAAAGTAATTTTATTAATAAAAGAAAATTTACAGGGCTTCTTTATAGTTCTGGATTAAGCACAACCCAAGCTCAAAGTCATAGAAAATAGCTTTTACAGCACAACGAAAAAGTGAAATACTTTGCCTTATCCTACAAAGAGATTCAAGAGTTTTCAGCATTCCTAAAAAGAGAAAGAAACACTCTTTTTACAAAAAGAGAACAAAGAAAAGGTAGATAAGAAGAGAAAATTCCAAATTTTAGGGCCAAGGCCAACAACCGAAATAGACAGTTGTAATAATGTGAGCAAAAATTAAGAGTTCTAAAATAGTGTAGACTGGTTTTCTATGTTCAAATGGTAACACTCCTAGCTATTTTTGGCATTTATTCTCTTTGCTAAAATAGGAGAATAGGAGCAATAATCATTATTTGCTATTTTAGGGTGTGCCTAAGTGCTATATAATATTGTGATGGGGTGTGTATTGTATGATAACAATGAGGTGAGACATATCTATATGTAGTTGTTGTATTATAGTGCCAGTGTTTGTATATTTCCTTCTTGCATCTACTAAAGAGAATTCTCTATTGTCGTGGATTTAAGCACTCTGCTAAACCATGTAAATCTCTATTCTATTTTACATTTATTTTTTCATTGTCCTTTCATTGTGTTTCTCATTTTTATTCACAGTTTTGCATTCAACATTCTTCCTTCTATTCGCTATTTGATCTTAGGATTTTTCTTGCAAATATCATTCCAATTGGTATTAGAGTAGGCAATTGGTGATAGTTGTAGAATAATGGCCTCTAGGATTTTGAATACAAAGTTTGAGTTGGAGAAGTTTAATGACAAGAACAACTTCAGGCTATGGCAAATCAAAGTCAAGGATTTGCTCATTCAGCAAGGTCTACACAAAGCATTATAGGTGAAAGCAAAGAAACGCAAGGGAATATCACATGAAGATTAGGAAGATTTGGATCTATGAGCATAGAGAACCATTCGCATGAGTCTTGCATATCAAGTTTTTGGTCAATGTTGCAAAGGAGGTTTCAGCCACTACATTGTGGAGCAAGTTGGAGGGTTTGTATATGACTAGATCCCTTATGAACAAGTTGCATTTGAAATTGGATCTCTATGACTTCAAGATGAAGGAAGGAATGTCCATTGTGGAGCATCTAAATGCTCTCAATGAGCTTATTTGCCATCTATCAAGCATTAAGATGCAAGTTGAGGAGGAAGATCAAGCCCTCATCTTGCTAAAATCTCTCTTGTTGTCGTACAAGCCTCTTGCAACCACATTTCTCTATGGGAAGGATACCAAAGAGTTGGAGACAATTATTGCAGCTTTTCTTTCAGAAGAAAGAATGAAGGCCTTAGATGCAAAAATGTTCAAAGAGGACCTAGCAACCAAAGGACACATGATGAAAAGAGGATTTGATAGAGGTTTTTCTACATCAAAGTCAAGATCTAGAAAAGGAAACAAGAAGGAGAAGGAGTGCTTCTATTACCACATGAGGGAAAATTTTAGGCATGAATGTCAAAAGCTAAAAGTAGATTGCCAAGTTAAGCAGAAAGAAGAAGATAACTCATGTTCTCAAAATGAGATGAACACTACAAATAGAGACACTTTAGAAAATGGAGATGATATTCTTGCAACTTCAAGGACTTCTAATAGTGGTGCTTGTATCCTTGATTCAAGGGATTCTTGGTACATCACTCCCAAAAAATCTTGGTTCCATACATATTAGAAAACTGATGGGGGGCAACTTCTGATGGAAAAAAATGATGAGGCTAAAATTATTAGTGTTGCCATTATTTGGATCAGGACACATGATGAAGTTATGAGAACTCTCACAAATGTGAAGCATGCATCAAAGATGAGGAAAAATCTAATTTCTTTTAGAACTTTGGATGATCTTTGCTGCAATTATATAGGTGAAAATGGTCTCTTGAAGGTCTCTAAAGGTTCTTTTGTGGTGATGAAGGGCAAGAAGCACAAGACTCTCTATAAGCTTATTAGAGAAACTGAAACACCACCAAATTTTTGGTTTCAGCATCTCAACTGCAAATTTGGCTAAGTGTCAAAATGGTGGCACTTTGTTCAAATTTTTCCAAGTGTTGAGTGTAGTTAGCTCCAACTGCTAGATTTGCAAAATTTTCTAAGTGTTAGAACAATGGCACATTTTACAAATTTTTATAAGTGTTGGGACCATGCTCTCCACTACAATAGAGCATAGTCAGCTTCAATGACCAGTTTTCTACAATTTTAGCTAAGTGTTAGAATGATGATGTAAGCTACAGAAATTTTTCTAAGTGTTGTGCTATGCTTAGCACTATAGCTGCTACACTTTGCTACACTCTAGAGCATAGCAAGCATAGCCAACACAAAAATGGCTAGTTTTGCAAAATTTTCCAAGTGTTGTGCTACGCTCCCATTTCCCCTACTACACTCTAGAGCATAGCAAGTGTAGCACACTTTTTGGTTGCCAGTTTTGTGTAAGTGTTAAGCCAGAAGTTGTCAAGCTAGTTCAAGATGGAAGAGGCATTTGGAAAATTTTCTAACTCCTAAGGTTACCCCTCGTACTACACTCTAGAGAGTAGCTAGCATAGTAAGAACAAGGATTGCAACTATGCCTTGTCCTTGGGTAGCATCCCATGTCCTGCATGTAATATGGGACGAACATAGTAACCAAAGTTAGAAAAATTTTTGAGCTTATTTTGGTCACCTTTAGACTTAGAAAATTTTCTAAATTTTTCTTGTAGTCCCACCTACTACAGTACCACATGGCACCTGATCCACATTTTGGGCTAACCCTAGCCCTATAAATACCCCTGTGTCCCAATGTTTTAGGGTTGGGGGTGGGGGATTCCATTTTTCACTAGTTGGTAGTTGGCACTTTCATTGGGCATTTGTCATTTTGGCATCTTGGCACTCAACTGCATGGACGAACAAGACCCAAAGCACATCACATTGGTAGAGAGGCATCCCTGCACTGCACGGTACACCACAATCCTATTGTAGCCCTGCATCGCATGGTAGACTATGGTCCTATTGTAGCCTTGCATCGCATGGTACATTGCAACCTCATTGCAGCCTTGCAGAACATTGCATAGTACACCACGATAGCCAACTTAGCAAGCACAGTTCATCACTATGAGTGCCAAACTTCATAGCCCGACACCACCAAGACTGTGACTATGCTCCCACTATGCCTGTTGTACATTGTGTACCTTCTAAGATCCTTGTGAAGTTAACTATGCTTCCATTTGGGGTGGTGTTCCATTTCTCTCTTCCGTTTCTAGCATTTTCTAGCATTTTTCTTTCATCTTTTCACATTTTTTCATGCATCGTCACACTGTATTATGCTCGGGTAGTAGTCTCTATGGGTTGACACTCTTTTTTTGGTTAAAACCCTTGGCTACGGTTACCTCCATTTCATGGCTATGCTCTACACTTAGCACCATGAAGCACCACTTTGACACTTCACACTATTTTGTGTTGTTTGCACTTGCATTTCGACTAACTATGTGACCTCCTTGTTGTACCCACCACCTCGGTTGCAACCAACAAAGTCCCTATTCGATCGACAAGACCATTTAGGGCACTCCACCTCTATTTCAAGCAAGGTCCTCACACAGAGATGGGGTTAAGGCTATGAATCTATTGACCCATTGCTGAGTCTAGGCACTGACATTTTTAGTCATTATAGTTTTTGGTGCTAGAAGGAGGGCCTCGCCATTTCCTTCTACATTTTCTGATTGTTGCCCTGCATGCTCTCTCCACCACCAAGTTGGTGTAGATTAGACCTTGTCATCAATTCCCCTAAAACACTGCTAGAAAAAAGCCAAAGCATATCTTTGGCACTTAACCAAAATTCTAGGTGCTTGGGAGAGCATAGTCAGCTCAAGCATAGCAAGCGTAGCACTAGAGTTAGCCATTTTTAGTAGCTTTCATACTTAGCATTTTTTCTACATTTCCATACTTAGCATTTTTTTTGTATTTGCATACTTAGAATTTTTCTACATTTTCATACTTAGCCAAATTTCCATAGTTTCACACCAAATTTTTTTACAATTTTACAATTAGTCAATTTTTTGTAGTTTCCATACTTAGCCAATTTTTTGCATTTTTATACTTAGCTGTTTTTCTATAATTTTATACTTAGCCATTTTTTTGCTATCGATAGACTTAGTGATTTTTTTTTACAGTTTTCAGAGTTAGCTATTTTTTGCAAACAACAACTCTCATAACTTGATCTGTGAACATGAATTCAAATCAATCTTCCATGTCAGTGTCTAATACATTTGACATCATGATCCACCCAAATCATGTCATGCTAGGCCACGAACAATACAATTTTTTGGTGCCAAATCCCAAGAAAGATTACTAGTGGATTGCCTTGACTTGAAGGCAAAACAAGACTATGAATGAGTCTACTAAGATAGATGGGAGCACAACCCCTTCTTGTTTGATATAATTCCACTCATGGAGTCCTACCACCATTTGTTGTCCCAACTCATCTGTGCAAATAAGCATGATGCAAGGAAAACCTATAAAGAAGCCTCATAGGAGGAAGAAGATGAATTCAAGGCCCACTTTGAACATGAGAGCCTCCTCTACACCATCTTCCAACAACCACTCCCTAGTACGACCCCTCCTCTATTTGGTCCACCCATCCTCTCTAAGATGGTGACCATGCCTATTTAGCCTTCCTTGCAAGCGACTACTACATTTGGCCAACCTTATGCTCATGCAGGGGCCACCTCCAAGCCTCAAATGACTCAAGCATCCTGTTTCTCGCTTATTTCATTGGTGCCCATGGCATTCGTCCAACCCACTCATGTGTTGCCTGCCTTGATCACTGCACCCATCACTTAGCCAATGTATCAACTAAACTCGTCACTACAATGTTAAACTGGCAATGACTATATGCTATGATGTTAAATAAGCATATTCTACAACCAACAATCCAACCCTATGCTATGCAACCAACATAAGCCCAGCCAATGTAACTAGCTGACACATCCCTAGGCTTGGATTAGGCATTCTAGCTAATCCAAAGTTTGATAGAGGAGATCAACCAACTCAAAGATGCCTTCTCCGAAACCATCAAGGTGGTGGACTTCTACTGAGATGACCCCATAAGCCCTACAATCCCACCCTTGACTCTCCCAACTAGGTCCCGCTACCTCAACTCACCAAGTACAATGATGAAGGGGACTCTAATGCACACTTGGTCATATTTTGATCTGAGTGCCTACTCCTTCAAGCCTAGCCACATGCCGTCATGTGCATGCTCCCCATGTCACTCACTAGCAAGCCCTTAGATTGGTATCACACACTACCCAAGGCCTCAATCTCTTCTTTAGAGGATCTCATAAGCCACTTTGTGACATGATTTGAGTACAACTTGAAACCTAAAGTAACTCTTGACTAGCTCATGTAGGTCAAGTAGGGGTCCCTAGAGCCCATCACAAAATTCATCCAATGATGGAGCACCACATTGTAAGAAATCTGTGAGCTGCTAGTAGAGACTCACCTGTTGGCCATTTTCAAGGGTGTAGTTAATAACTTCATTAAGTCAAAACTATACTACTTGGCCCCAAAGTCTCTTAGCCAAGCTTTTGCCCAAATGAAGGGCATAGAGGAGGTAGCACAAGCTAGTAATGACTTAGCCTATGTGGCCTATAGAAATCAACATGTGTGTAAGCAAAACACAATAGTGGCCATAAGCAGAAAAGAAACCAACCAAGGCCAATAGCTAAGAAGCTTAAGGTCCCAACTCACAAAGCTACCAAATTTGATACCAACTCACCTACATCAGCAGGGGTTGCCATAAGGCCCAACTTTGAGCACAAGGATCACTCAATGTATACATCGCTACTGATGGAACCCTCTAAATTGCTGGAGCAACTCCTAAAAGTTGAGTGAATCCAATACAAAGACGTATCGAAGATTGCCTGCCAAAAACATGACAGGTACTATGAACTACTAAGGAACACTGCCTCAGTAGTACCAAATGAGCCCCTATTCCAACAACATTTCAAGCTGGACTAATAGTATCAGTAGCACCATATGTCTAGTCACAATATGAACAACTATCATGCTTTACAAGACGACCTATGAAGAATGATAGAACGGGGCCCACTGGTGCTCAACATGCAAGTCAATCCAATGCAAATGATGCCCCCTATGTCATGAAATCCATTACTATAAATGACAAGTCTAAACCTATGCAATAACCTTTTGTGATCCATGTGCCTCCTAGCAAGGCAAGGATCCCTTGGCCTCCACAAGCAAGATGCCTGCCTTTGTTATCAAAGTGCCACCTCAAGCACCCATAACATCCTTTGTGGTTAAGGTCCCACAGCAATTGTCCACTAAGACATTAAACTAGCAACCAAACCAACCATCCACTAAAACATTAAACTAGCATGATGTAGTAGCAACAACCACTAAACAACCTTTCATCATCAAGGTGCCACAACAAGTTGGCCCCGTAACAACTCCTAAACTATTTTTTGTCATAAGGATTCCACAATGTGATGGCCCTTCACCTACTTGAAGCCCAACAGTGGGTAACATCTCAACCTCTCCTCCTTCAATTGTTAATCCCACTAACAACTTGGGTAAGTCTACCAAACGGTAATGCAAGAGGATGAACAAGTATCCCATGGCCAAAGCAATGGCCACAACCAGTGAGCCAAGCAACCCAAACCCAAGTTCCCTCTACAAGAGATCTGTCTCTCAAGCCACATGAAGGAAGTCAAGGTTAACACAACGGCTGATGAAAAGGACTTCATAGCCGCACTAACCTAGGTGAAATAAATGCTCAAGCAAAAGAACACAACATTGAGCTTGTACAACTTGGTCATAACCTCATCTACTCATTCCCAAGTGTTGGCTTGAATGTTGGCCTCCATTCCTATTACAGAGGACATCCCTATAGATGAGAACACCATCCATGCAATGATGTTGCCCCCTGCACCATAGGAATCAGGTTCAAAATCCCTAACATTTCATGATGATGCAATCAAGATCAACCCTAGATGAGGGGAGGTCACTACAACTCCATTATCAATTAGCATATGTGTTGGGTAGTGCACAATTTGCAGAGTGTATGTCGATAATGGTGCAGCAACAAACATAGTCCTGTACTCTATCATTGACAAGTTAGGCCTGGTAGATGAAATCAGACCAACCAAAATCTTGTGTCTAAAATCCTTTAATGGATCATGCATCACTATCAAGGGTAGAATAAACTTAGCCTTCATGGTAGTAGAGAAATTCTCCACTAGCATAGATTTCACTATCATAGAGGAGATGCCAGGCTTCAACCTGATCCTGGGCAACCCTTAGCTAGCCCAACTATGGACCATCTCCTCTTCCATCTATCAATAAATCCACCTTTCATATGAAGGTGGTCAAGTTATCATCCATAGTGATAATGTGCCCCCTCTAGCTACCCACAACATAGACATGGAGTAAGTGTTGGAGGTGGATCTTCTTGGTGGTACACCTACGAAAACCAATGCAATGCCTAAGGCTAACACACTTGAATGAGTGGTTGAAGCCAACATTCTCCTAGAAGATCCTAAGCCTTATGCGCCCCCAAATCCATGCTCAGCTAGGAAGTAACTATGTGACCAAGACTTTCCCTTGGTCAAAAATGCGCTAAGCACCTACTTACCCCTTGCCTCCACAGGCCATGCATTTTTGGTTTTTTCTTGCGTTGTATTTGTTCATGCATTTACATTTCACCTACTTTTCTAGTTTACACATTACTTTGCTTTGTTTATGCATCCATCCATGTAGCTTATGCATTGCATTTGGAAAACATCAAAAATACATAAAAATAAAAAAAACACATAAACTTACAAAAACACATGGTCTGAAAAGGCCTTAAACTAGCCCATAGCTTGGAATGGCCCAAAACTATCACTTTTTACATTGCTTTCCTTTCATTCGTGCATTTTAACTTTGTTTATGATAGGTGTTGCTTGATGTTGTTTTTATAGTTGATTTTTGCAAGATCTTGCAGGCACATGGCATGAATATGCATGTAGCATCACACCTCAGACAAGCAACGTAAGCACTCATCCACCATGATGTAAAAAATTGGCACAGATAGTTTGCTATGACTATAAAATTATACAAATCATTCTTGGATCATGAGATTAAACTAGCACAACATCCACTATCTGCTACAACATTAAACTAGCACCCAGTAGTCTACTAGGACTATAAACTAGCACATCACGGTCTGCTAGGACCTTAAACTAGGTTCACAATCTACCAGGACTTTAAATTAGCATGTTGCTGATATGTTTGAGCACTTGCCATTGGTGGAACCCTTGGGGCACTCATAGCATCATTACCTCCTCCCATTTTGTTGATCTTTTGGAGCACCTACCATTGGTGCGGCCTTTAGAGAACTCATAGCATCATCACCTTGGCACTTTCATTGGCTTCCTAAGCACTTGCAAATAGAGCAGCATTTGACACATTTGTAGCATCTTCACATCTAGCACTTGTAGCATCTTCACATCTAACATTGCATTTGCATTTCATGTTGTGTGGTTTTCTTGTCTTCTTGGAGTTGTGTTTGTAGGATGAAGCTCTAGAGGTGGTCGTGCAAAGATGCATCTCATCGTAACGACAAGTCACCACATTGCTCTGATGTGTAGGGTTGGGCTAGCAAAGCTACTCAAGAGTGCACATCACTCTCCATCTCATTTCAGCCTAATCACATTCACTCTTGCATTCCCATACCCTCTTGCATTTCCTGCATTCTTGTGCATGTAAACCCTCTAATGCATACACACTATAAATGCACATGGCATTCTCTTCACATCAATCACAGAACCAATGGTGGATGTAACATAACTCGTCCCATGGGAAGCTTTTTTTGACTAGTCAAAGCCCAACCAAACATCATGCAACTTATCCCTGGGAGGAAACATTTATCCTACATATGCAATATGGTTGCATCAAAACAAAGCCCATCTACTTGATGACCAACTTGTAGTTAGCATTCAGTAGTAAGCCAAACCCAATGGAGGTTCACCTCATAGCAAAGTACAAAAGCAAAAAATGTAAAACAAAATAAAAAAAGAAGGATTGGAAAAAGTACATTCCTAAGCAATTTACAAGTGTTGTAGTTTCGTAATTAGCCCAGCCTTAGATCGACTTTGACTCTCTCATAAGCACCCTGATGAGGAGTCAACATTTAAGAGCAAGCCGCTTCATGCCATGCTCATTGTCAGCTATGTTGACTTTGCATCTTGCATCAGGATATACTATTTGCATTTTATTTCCTCTACTTGCATTTCATCTCCCTAGCATAGCACCTAAACACTTTGCCCCAACACACCCTTATCCATAGCACTCTTGAACATGGTGGAATGACACTTGATCTAGTATTGATGAGTGATGTTGGTGCTACATCTGTTGTGCTATTTTGCAATTCTTTTTTGATGTTTTTTGGGTCACTCCTCCAAATGTCAACAAAGAGAGACCATTGAGACACCACAAAATTTAAGGTCTCAATGTCTTGACTGCAAATTTGGCTAAGTGTCAAAATGGTGGCACTGTGCTTAAATTTTTCTAAGTGTTGAGTGTAGTCAGCTCCAATTGCTAGATTTGCAAAATTTTTCTAAGTGTTAGAATAATGGCACTTTCTACAAATTTGTCTAAGTGTTGGGACCATGCTCTCCACTGTAGTAGAGCATAGTCAACTTCAATGGCCAATTTTTTGCAATTTTGGCTAAGTGTCAAAATGATGACACAAGCTGTAGAATTTTTTCTAAGTGTTGTGCTACACCTGGCATTGTAGCTACTACGCTCTATAGCGTAGCAAGCATAGCCAACAGATAAATGACCAATTTTGCAAAATTTTCCAAGTGTGGTGTTACGCTTCCATTTCCCCTGCTACATTCTAGAGCATAGCTAGCATAACATACTTTTTAGTGGTCAATTTTGCATACGTGTGAATCTAGAAGCTATCAAGCTAGCTTAGCATGGAAGAGGCATTTGGTAGATTTTCTAACTCTTAAGGCTACCCCTCCTGCTACGCTCTAGAGCATAGCAAGAACCAAGAATATAATTTTTACCAAATTATTCGAAGTGTTAATACTTCATCTTGTCCATGGGCAGTGTCCCATGTCCCACACATAACATGAGGTAAGCATAGCAACCAGAGTTAGAAATTTTTTTGAAATTTTTCTAGTCACCTCCAGACTTAGAAAATTTTCTGAATTTTTCTTATAGTCCTACCTACTGCACTACCACATGGCACCTGATCCGCATTTTGGGCTAACCCTAGCCCTATAAATACCCTTTCTTTCACCTCGTAGCAAAGTAAAAATGTAAAGAAAAAGAAAAAAATGCAAAGATTAAAAAAAAACAAAAAAAGGATGGGGAAAAGCACATCCCCAAGTAATTTACAAGCATTGTAATTTTGCAATCATCTTGGCCTTGGATTGACTTTGACTCTCTCATAAGCACCTTGATGAGGAGTCAACATTTAAGAGTAAGCCACTTTATACCATGGTCACTGTCAGCTATACCAGGATACACTATTTCCATTTTATTTCCTCTACTTGCATTTCATCTCCCTAGTAGATCACCTACACACTTTTCCCCAGCACACCCTTATCCATAGCACTCTTGAACATGGTGGAATGACACTCGATCTAGTATCGATGAACAATGGTGGTGCTGTGTCTACTGTGGTATTTTGTAATTCTTTGCCAATGTATCTATAGCCACTCCTCTAGATGTCAACAAATAAGGGCCATTGAAACACCATAAAATTTTGGGTCTTGGTGTCTTGATTGTAAATTTGGCTAAATGTCAAAACGGTGGCACTTTCTCCAAATTTTTCTAAGTGTTGATTGTAGTTAGCTTCAATCACCGATTTTCTACAATTTTGGCTTAGTGTTAGAGTGCTGACACAAGCTGCAAAAATTTTTCTAAGTGTTGAGCAACACCTAGCACTGTAGCTACTATGCTTGGCATTGTAGCTACTACGCTCAAGCATAGCCAACACACAAATGGCTAGTTTCGCAAAATTTTCCAAGTGTTATGCTACACTCCCATTGCCCCGACTATGCTCTAGAGCATAGCTAGTGTAGCATACTTTTCGATGGCCAATCTTGCCTAAGATAATTGAGCATGGAAGAGCTATTTGGCAAATTTTCTAACTCCTGAGGCTACCCCTCCTACTACACTCTAGAGCATAGCAAGAATAAGGACTATAATTTTTACTAGATTCTTCTAAGTGTCCATGCTACACCCTATCCCCAGGCAGCATCTCATGTCCCATGTATAACAGAAGGTGATCGTAGCAACCAGAGTTACAAAAAATTTTGAACTTTTTCTGGTCACCTCTAGACTTAGAAATGTTTTTGAATTTTTCTTGTATCCCCACCTACTGCACTACCATGTGGCATCTGATTTGCATTTTGGGCTAACCCTAGCCCTATAAATACCCTTGCACTTACCTTGTAACAAAGTAAAATAGTAAAGAAAAAAGCAAAAATGAAAACAAAAATAACAAAAAAAGGATGGTAAAAAGCACATCCCCAAGCAATTTACAAGTGATTTAGTTTTGCAATTGGCTTAGCCTTGGATCAACTTTGACTCTCCCATAAGCACCTTGATGGGGATTCAACATTTAAGAGCAAGTCACTTCATGCCATGATCATTGTCAGCTATGTTGACTTTGCATCTTGCATCAAGATACACTATTTACATTTTATTTCCTCTACTTGCATTTCATCTCCCTAGTAGATCACCTACACACTTTGCCCTAGCACACCCTTAACCACAACACTCTTGAACATGGTGGAACAACACCTGATCTACTACTGATGAGCAATGTTGGTGCCATGTCTATTATGGTGTTTAGCAATTCTTTGTTGACATCTCTTGGGCCAATCCTCCAAATGTCAACAAAAAGGGGCCACTGAAATACCAAAAAATTTGAAGTCTTAGCATCTTGATTGCAAATTTGGCTAAATGTCAAAATAGTGGCACTTTGTCAAAATTTTTCAAGTGTTGAGTGTAGTCAACTCTAACCACCAGATTTCCAATTTTTTTCAAGTGTTATAATAATGACACTTTCTACAAATTTATCTATGTGTTGGGACCATGCTCTCCACTGCAGTAGAGCATAGTTAGCATCAACGACCAATTTTTTGCAATTTTGACTAAGTGTTAGAATGATGACACAAGTTGCAGAAATTTTTCTAAGTGTTGTGCTACACCTGGCATTGTAACTGCTATGCTTAGCACTATAGTTGCTACACTCTGCTACACTCTAGAGCATAGTAAGTGTAGCCAACACACAAATGGCTAGCTTTGCAAAATTTTCCAAGTGTTGTGCTACACTACCATTGCCCCTGCTACACTCTAAAGGATAGCTAGCATAGGATACTTTTCGATGGCTAGTTTTGCCTAAGTGTTAGGCTAGAAGTTTTCAAGCTAGCTCAACATGGAAGAGGCATTTGGTAGATTTTCTAACTCTTGAGGCTACCCCTCTTGCTACACTCCAAAACATAGCTAGTGTAGCAAGAACAAGGACTGCAATTTTACTAGATTCTTCTAAGTTTCCATGCTATGCCTTGTCCCCAAGCAGCATCTTGTGTCCCACATGTAACATGAGATGAGCATAGCAACCAAAGTTAGAAAATTTTTTTAACTTTTTTTGGTCACCTTTGGACTTAGAATTTTTTTGAATTTTTCTTGTAGTCCCACCTACTGCACTGTCACATGGCACCCGATCCACATTTTGGGCTAACCCTAGCACTATAAATACCCATGCGTCCCAATCTTTTAGGGTTTGGGGGTTTCCATTTTTCACTAATTAGTAGTTGTCACTTTCATTGGGCATTTGGCATTTTGGCATCTTGGCACTTACCTTTGTGGGCAAACAAGACCTAGAGCACACAACACTAGTAGAGAGGCACCCGTACACTATATGGTACATCATGGTCTTGTTACAACCCTACACTACATGGTACACCATGGTCCTGTTGTAGCCACACATTACACAGTACACCATAGCCTTGTTGCAACCTTGCAAAACACCACACGGTACACCATAATAGCCAACTTGGTAGGCATGGTTCCTCATGGTGAGGGCTAGACTTCATAGCCTAACACCATCGTATGCTTCTACTATGCCTATTGTACTACCTTCTAAGATCCTTGTGGAGTTAACTACACTTCCATTTAGGGTGGTGTTCCATTTCTCTCTCCCATTTCTAGCATTTTTGGCATTTTTCTTGCATCTTTTCACATTTTTTCATGCATCATCATGCTATATTATGCTCAGGAAATAGTCTCCATGGGTTGACACTCTCATTTTGATCAAAACCCTTGGCTACACTTACCTTCATTTTGTGGCTACGCTCTACACTTATGACTGCGAAGAATTACTTTGATACTTAGCACCATTTTGCATTGTTTGTACTTGCATTTCGGCTAACCATGCCACCCCCTGATTGTACCCACCACCTTGGTTGCAACTAGCAAAGTCTGTATTTGATCGACAAGATCATTTAGGGTGCTTTTCCTCCATTTCTAGGAAGGCCCTCATGTAGAGGTAGGGTTAAGGCTATGTGTCCATTGACCCCTTTGTGATTGCAGCCACCAACATTTTCATTCGTTATAGAAACAATGGTGGAGAAGTAGATGCTTCAGTTAGGGAAGCTACTACATCCATGTTGTGGCATAGTTGACTTGGCCATATCAGTGAGCTTTGGTTGAATAATCTATTAAAGAAGAATTTGCTACCAAGAGTGTGCAGAATAGAATATGACTTCTATGAGCACTATGTATATGGAAAGTAATGCAAGGTCAAGTTTGCAAGTAGCAGAACTAAGAGTAGGGACATCTTGGATCTTGTGCATAGTGATGTTTGGGGTCTAGGTCCTCAAGCATCTTTGAAAGGCACAACGTACTTCATTACATTCATTAATGAAAAATTAAGAATGGTATGGGTCTTTTCTTTGAAAGCTAAATTTGATGCTTTTGAAAGGTTTAAATTTTTTACAACCTTAGTGGAGAGGAGCAATAGTAGGAAGATTATGTATCTAAGGTTAGATTGTTGGGGAGAATATATCTTGAAGGAGTTTGAGGTATACTACAAATTTGAAGGAATCAAAAGACATTTGACAATTCTACGCACTTTGCAGTAGAATGATGTCACAACAAGGATGAATTTTACACTTCTAGAATGTGCTAGAAGCATCGAGAGTTTTGTAGGACTAGACAAAGCATTTTGGATGGAGGTAGTCAATACAACATGTTATTTTGTGATCAAGACTTCTTATCTTGCAATAGATTACAAGACTCAAGAGGAGATATGGAGTGGATTACTAGGGAATTATGATCATCTCAAGACCTTTGGCTGCATGACGTATGTTTGATGGGACACAATATCACATGGGCCGCAATATCGCGATCTTCGTGATATCGCGTCATCCCCTGCAATATCGTGTATGCGATATCACGGTGCACTGTCATATTGATAAATAACAGGTGGTTCTCCCTTGTTTTCCATCCTAGGCTTAGACCGTAGTGAAAATATGATAGTTTGATCTCTCCAAAGATAGAATATTTTCCATGTGCTCGCAGTAGGAACTGCAAAGTGAACAGATCTTTATTTGAGCAAACATTGTACCTGAACACAAGTTTGTGTACATCAATAAAGAAGAACTTATTGGATAAACCTTGCAGTGCATGGAATAGGCTAATTAGGACTTTATTTATTTTTATTTACTATTTATCATTTACATGCTTTATTAGGAATTAAATCTTTCTCAACCCTTCTCTCCTAGTTAAGTGCCTTAGTACGACTGCTTCGAGCACGTGCGTTACGCGTGGTGATCCCAGCAACGATTAGCATTTGGTAACTATGGTTGCATTGGTTCAGGGTGTGAATGGTAAGTGGGAACGGATGATGACACTAGGTTAATTCAGGTTTATTTAGTTAGTTAGAGTTAGTTAATTAGTTTCTTCAATCCTTCACCTCTCAGCATAGGAGATAAAACATAAAAGACTATAAAAATCATATACCTCAAACTTAACCATACACCGTGAAAAATACAAGTAAGTCTAGGAAGACAACAAATAATTAACCTGAAGTGTTCCATGAGGCATGTAGGCACTTAGTCTACAGAGTTCGATCGGATCATGTGTGTTACACTTGTATTCATATGGTTAAGTGTAGGGGTACCTCACCACTCATCATTGGCACCGTTGTCGGGGACTAAGCATTTGTGCGCTAAGTAGAACATAGGAAATCACTCACATCGTTGGGAGCTTAAACGAACCTTAGGGTTAATTAAAAAAAATTATATAATGGTTAATTAGCACACCGAATAATAAACATGTCTTCTTCTTCGAACAAGAGCAATACACCACCTAGGAATCATACGAAAAATAGTCGGCAATCCAAAACACATAACCAAAATCCACCAGTTCCTCAGCAATACTGAGTGGTATATGCTCATCCTGNGTATGAGGGACTTAAGGCAGGAGAGCCAACATACACTGTTGAAGGGCAAAGGGGTCTCGCACATCCTAAGTGAAATCGGAGATGGTGAACCACTTATAATGGGTTCTCTATTGAATGATGTTCCCCCTCCTGATGATAGTAAGGAGGTGAGGTATCAGAACCTATGATCCATGATACACAACCCTAGTTCTGATCCCCGTGAACACTAACTATTCACTTAGGGAACAACAACACATGACAAGGATGAGCACTTGGATTGTCATCACGATCGGGGCCGAAGCCACAGAAGAGAAGGTAAGAAACATCATCATGGTGATGGTTCTCCTTCTTCTTTCCCTTCTTCACATCATTCACCCTCTCCTTCCACATCTGGACACAGCCATCAAGAGCATAATGGTGAGGATAAAGGTAGACAAAATGAGAGACCTCGACAAGAGAGTCGAGAGAGAGGACAAGGGCATGAATGAAGGGAAAGTAGGGAACAACGTAGACATCATAGACGTCATGAAAGAGATGATCATGAAAAACTCCTACTTGCCACTAGAAGCATGCTAAATATAATGGAGGTAGTGAGAATACTGACAAGGCATCTAAAAGATAGCTGGATCAAGAACTTAGACATGAACAATATCTCACTCTTCGAAGGGGGATATAACGCTGATCCACAAACTAATTTACAGGAATTCCACAATGCCTGCACCTTGCAAAACATAGAAAATGAGTGGAAAAAACTCAAGTTGTTTCCTAAGACACTCATCAAGGAAGTAGAGGGTTGGTACCATTCCTTAGAACTGAAAACCATTAGGAGGTAGAGTACGATGTTAGAACTCTTCAATGATAAATATCAAATGTACTCCAGAGTGTTTAATTTGTGTAAGCAGATCCAAAGATCGAAGCAAGGTACTCATGAACCCTTGGATGCTTCCATGGACCACTACTATGCATTATTACATCATTGCCCGGGCCATGGTTATGCACAACTAGATCAACTCCGCCACATCGTAGATTGGCTAAGGTATGAAACTAGGAAAATCCTTGGGACTTATGCCCAAGGGAGATTATCAAAACTTAGACCCCATGAAATTCATTACTTGTTAGAAAAAGTAGCTAGAGAAGAAGGGGAGCTATGAAAAAGAGAGAGCGCAAAAGAATATAATCGTGATCCTTCCCTTCGAAAGAAGGGAGTGAGATTTTGTGATGAGGAGGATGAGTCACCACTTGAAGAGTTGGTGAACAGGAAAACCTTACCACTTCAGAAGTTAACAATAGAGGTGGCGGCTAAGGTAGATCAGATACAGGACTCCTTGGATAGTAGACTTGAACATGTCCTGAAAATTGTAGAGGAGTCTAAGTAGGAACGAAGTAGTGACAAAGATAAGAAAAAGCAGAGAGATTCAGGCCCTGCATGTGACAAGGATAAAGGGAAAATAACTATCTCCGATGAGGTTGTGGATTTGGACATAGATGATGATGGGGGATGTAAGATCTGCTACTATGACCATCCTAAGGGATGTTGTCCAATCATCTCACATCTACAAGAGTCTGGGGTGTATGCACTCAACCTGAGACTTAACCAATGGTAGACACCCCGAAGCTTACCTTATCCCCAAGGTAACCCAAGGTAGTTCCATCAACTGTTGATGTACTATCCAAGTGGAAATCCACCACAACCCATCGGACAACATCAGTAATGGCAATACCCACAGTCATGGGGGATGCCATCGCCGAAACAACAGTACCCTTACCGGTAGCCAGACCCATATGGATACTATGTGCAGCAGCCGATTTCTCCAAGTGACTCCATGGGTCACACAACTCCCCAACATCACTACCAAGTTTGGGAGTACTTTAGAAGGAATCCTTCTCCTTTGGGAGATGCTCCATACCTATACCATCCTCCTAATCCATATGCACTTCTTCCTCTAGTAGTTTCCATAACACCTCCTGCTCCAACAATGCAAGGGGAACTCCCCACTCAATCGCAGCAGCGTAACGCTACGAGAGCTGTAAACATTCAACCCACTGCTGGTTCTGACAACCATAAAAAGAGAAGACATTTATTTAGAACCAAAAGCCCAGAAAAGCTCTTAAAACAACAAGCGGTTGAGTCTGTGATTGCTCCTCCAACACATAAGGCTTTAGAGCTCCCTTCAAACCAAAATCAGAGCTTCACGCATACGATTATATTAACACATACCGTAACCAACTGGATCAAGGTAGGCCACCTTCCCAAGAAACTAATTGATCCTGAAAGTCCCTTAATCTACCTCCAAATTGCCAGGAATGAACCACATAAGGCTCTTCTTGACTCAGGTTCCAGAGTTAATTTAATATCACAAGAAATGTATCAAGCCTGGAACCTGCTCCAACTCAAGAAGAGCAACATTCAACTTGAGCTAGATGACCAATCCATCACCATTCCCTTGGGATTGGTGGAGGAAATTTTTACCACTGTGTGTGGTTGGTCCTACCCAGTTGACTTCCTGGTGATAGAGGTCAACAACAACGAGGGGGAATTCCCAATTATAATGGGAAGGCCATGGCTGAGTACAATAGATGCGTACCTAGGGATCCGTGATCTTTCCTTGGAGATATCTAAGGTAAATATTTATGGAAAGATCAAAAAGAATAAATTTTCATGCATCACATATAGTGATTCATCGAGTGATGACATGAAGGAATGCTCCACATCTCCTCCATGCAATAGGTGTGCCCTTGAAACTATGAGACAAAGATGCCTCTATGTAGCAACACACAACAAGTAGTAGATACCCAGTGGTTGATAGCTACTAGAAAGAGCAATCGAAAAACATGCATGGAACAAACTGGGGAAATAACCCATGCCAACGATGAAGGCATAGATACATTGGAATATGAGTGTCGCCAACTTCCACCCCTTAATCTAAGAACATCAATTGGGAGAAGTTGGGAACTTCTACAAAATTTAAACAAATACTCATTGTTTTGGATCTCTCCCTTACAACTCAGTCATGGGGGAGATGGCCACCTATGCTAATCATTTGGGGTCCTTAGTTCTTTTTAGTTTTTGTTTTACAAAGTTTTGTTTTCCACAGTTTTGTTTTACACTTGTTTTTCTAACACATTTTTGTTTTACAAATTTCTTTAACTTTTCTTGTTTTTGTTTTACAAATTTCTTTAACTCTTCTTCTTTTTGTTTTTCAACATTGTTATACTTTTTCATTGTGTGTGTGCATGTGTGATCCACCTTGTAGGTTTGTCACCAATAAGTGTTCTTCATGATGGTATGAACTGTGTTTCTATTGATTGCTAATGTTTGGTTTTTACCTTTAAGTCATAATGTTGATACTAAGGTATGTTTCTTTTGATATAGCAGGCAATGAGTTCACTTCATCCATCCATCCACCAATTTCTATGGTCTCTCTCGGCTTGGAAATGTACAATCCCTTTCTAATAAGAACTTTAACACATCAGTGACTGGGAATTTCTCAAAGTAAGGAAGGACTCAAGGATTGAAAAGGGTGTGACTTCAAGGGAACTTGATGCATTTGTGTTGGCCGTTCTCTTGGGCTACTTTGATGTTATCCAATTATCAGGAATCTAAGTCAACAAAAAATAAGAAGTCTTTGCATGGTGTGGTTCTGACGCATAAAAATACAAAACACAAAAGAAAAAAAAACACACAAAGAAGAAGAAAAGAAAAAACAAAGTGAGAATTCAAAGCACACCCCTTAGACAAAATAATCTCTTAGGCTACAAGCACTGGTTATGGAAAAAAAAATAAAAATGTTCCCTATAACTAAGATCCTTCTTGCTTTCCATTCTCTCCTCATTCGTTTCGTCGGAATGGCGGTGGCTCTTGGGTGAAGACATTCTTGTTACTCCAAGTGGATGGTTTAGCCGAATGCATTGATGCAAAGTCACTGGATGTGGTTGGTTTGAGGCCGGAGTTGGAATGAGATTTTCTAAGTCTCATTAATCATGAAACACACAAGGGGCTATACACCACCTTGTTCTTGGGATTCCATTCCATTCTCTTCTCTCCACCCTTCTCTCCATTGTTCACCTCATTGCTGATTGTATCATTAGTGTATATTTTGGTTGACACATTATTTTCTTTTTGGTAAATTCTTGCGGTTAAGACTTTTAACTCTTTTTCCAAATGATATTCCTAGAGCCTACAGACTCTTTGAATGTGGGTTTGTTAGGGCATTAAGGACATGAGCCTACTTTGGGGAGGATCCACTGACATTCCTATTTGGTGCACCAGTTAATTTCTTTCCCCTAACATTTTTGCAATCTATTTTATTTTGTTCATTTCTATCTTGACATTTGTTTCATCGATGTCATAGTTGTCCCTTTTTATCTATCTTTCTTATTCCTTTTCTTTCTCCATTCTATCGCTACCAGAGGTTCAAGATTAGTCATGGGGGTACAGGGGCCAATTTTTTTGATTTTCTCCTAACCCCTACACCTTCAGTAGTCATGAATATTATATCCCTAGACCTGCAATTAGCCATATCACAACCTAGCCAATAGACCTTTCACCGAAGCAAGGTATCAACTACATCGAAATTAATTTACCCTTGCTAATATAATATTGTGTTATGTGTGCAGATGGAAATCATACAACAACGGAGGGGATCTGGAAGGAACACTTGGAATGGAGCGATGCTGAAACAGCTATGCAAGGAGCAAGATCAATGACACACTTACGGATGGATAATGAAAGGTGCAATCTTGGCATTAGCAGCAACAAAACTTCTTTCTCTTTCTCTTTCTCAGCTACCTAATGAGGCCTGATGTTAATGTAATAAGGTGTTCACCCTTATTGTCATGAACACTAGTTTTGTTGTGTCTTATAATGATGATCCGTTCACATGTCATCCCATTAGTTCCATTTTAGTCAATAATCCCATACCTTCCCAATATTTTGTAAGGAACTCAAGGATAATTTTTCATTTAGTCATGGGGGTATGATGGGATGCGATATCGTGTACCCGATATCGTGTCATCCCTCATGATATCGTGTACACGATATCGCGGTGTACTGTTATTTCTATAAATAAGAGGCAGCTCTCCCTTGTTTTCCATCCTAGGCTTAGACCGTAGTGAAACTCTAATAGTTGATCTCTCCAAAGATAGAATATTTTCCATGTGCCCGCAGTAGGAACTCCAAAGTGAACGAATCTTTATTCGAGCAAACATTGTACTTGAACACAAGTTTGTGTACGGAAATAAAGATGAACTTCTTGGATAAACCTTGCAGTGCATGGAATAGGATAATTAGGAATTTATTTATTGTTATTTACTATTTATCATTTACATGCTTTATTAGGAATAAAATCTTTCTCAACCCTTCTCTCCTAGTTAAGTGCCTTAGTACGACCGCTTCGAGCACGTGCATTACGCGTGGTGATCCCAGCAACAATTAGCGTTTGGTAACCATGGTTGCCTTGGTTCAAGGTGTGAATGGTAAGTGCGAATGAATGCTAACGCTAAGTTAATTCAGGCTTAGTTAGTTAGTTAAAGCTAGTTAATTAGTTTCTTCAATCCTTCACCTCTTAGCATAGGAGATAAAACATAAAAGACTATAAAAATCTTATACCTCAGACTTACTTAACCATACACTATGAGAAATACAAGTAAGTTTGGGAAGATAACAAATAATTAAGCTTAAGTGTTCCATGAGGTGTGTAGGCACTTAGTCTGCGGAGTTCGACCAAATTGCATGTGTTACGCTCGTATTCGTATGGTTGAGTGTAGGGGTACCTCACCACTCATCAATGAGCATATTCCAAGTATCCAGAGGAGTAACTAGATTCTAAGTCCAAGAAATGCACATTTCTTGGATATGTAGATGGCACCAAGGGATACAAGTTATGGGATCTAATTTCTAGGAAGATATCCATTAGCAAGGATGTAGTATTTAATGAATCTTCTCTTTTACAAAAGAATGGACAAGAATAGTCTATAAAGGATCATTTTCTAGAGGAAGTTCTATGAAGCTATAATCACTTGAAAGTAACAATAATAAGCAGAATAAAGAAGATACTTAAGTTGAAGCACCTAAAGGAACATAGACACAAATGGAGCTCAAAATATCTTCAAGGGTATGACGGGCATTTCAACATGATGGTTCCATGATGATTTTTCCTATCTTACTTTGGTTGCAAATATAGAGGAGTCAATGTCTTATTAAGAGGCATTGAGGAGTGAACAATAGAAATAATGGTAAAAAGCCATGGAAGAAGAGATGCAATGTCTCTTAAAGAATGTGACTTAGAAGCTAGTGGAGCTTTTTAGGAACTAGAAAGAAATTGATTGCAGATGGTTATTTAAGGTGAAGCATGCTACAGTAGAAGTGATCAAAAGGTTTAAGGCAAGATTGATGGCAAAAAGGTACCTTTAGAAATTTGGTGTAGGCTTTGACATTTTTACACCAGTAGCCAAGTTAACTTCATTCAAGATTATTTTGGCTTTAGCTATGATGAAGGATCTAGAGTTAGAGCATATGGATGTTAGAAGAACTTTTTGCATGTTGAATTAGAAGAGGATACCTTCATGAAATAACCTAAATGGTTTTTTGTGAAAGGTAAGGAGAATCTTATGTGCAAGCTAAAGAAGACACTATACAGGTTAAAAGAAAGTCCAAGGTAATGGTACAAAAGGTTTAATTCTTTCATGTGTAAAATTGATTTTCATAGGTATACTACAGATCCGTGTGTGTATAGTAGAAAGTGTGAGGATGAAAACCTCATTTCATTAGTCTAGTATGTGTATGACATGGTCATTGCAAGTAGGAATAAGGTGGAGATTAGCAAACTCAAAGAGCTATTAGCATAGAGTTTGACATGAAATACTTGGTAGTAGCTAAGCATATCCTTTGCATAGATATTACTTGTGATACAAGAAATGGAAAGTTATGGTTATCTCAAGAGCACTACATCAAAAAGTTTCTTGAGAGGTTTTGTATGTAGAATGTCAAACTAGTGGGAACTCCTATTAGAATGTACTTTAAGTTGTCTTCTCAGCTTTACTCTCAAAGGAAGGAAGAAAATGAGTATATGTCTTGAGTCCTATACTCTAGTGCTATTGGTAGCTTGATGTATGCAATGATAGGTATAGGACTAGACATTGCACATAATGTTGGACTTGTAAGTAGGTTCATGGGAATCTAGGAAAGAAGCATTAGAAAGATGTGCAATGGATTCTTAGGTATCTTAAAGGAATGTCAAGGCTATCTATTTGCTACAACAGGGATAAGAAGGATTGAGTAGGCTATTGTGATTTACACTTTGCATGGGACTTGGACAAAAGAAAGTCTACATCAAGGAAAGTGTTCACAATGGTAGGAGGACCTATTTCTTGGAAGTTCAAGCTATAGTTGGTGGTGGCTATTTCTACCATGGCGGCAAAGAACATTGCTACTTTGTAGGCTTGTAGAAAAGGGATTTGGTTGCAAAACCTTTTGCAAGATTTGGATAGGCATAAGAAGAAGATATCAATCTTCTATGATAGTTAGAGTGCCATCCTTTTGATACACAATCCAACATTTCATGAAAAGTCCAAGAATATCCAAATGAAATACCACTTTGTTCAATAACAAGTGGAGGAAAGGTGTGTATATTTGCAAAAGGTTCACACTTTAATGAATCCAACAAAAATGTTAACAAAGCTTCTTCTATTGGAGAAGTTCAAGTGGTGTTTGAAATTCTTGTAGCATCATCAAAGGTAGCTGAGTAGATGATATGGAGGATTCAATGAAGGAGATAAAAGGATCAATTTTGGCTCAAGGTGAAAATTGTAATGATGTGAGCCAAAATTAGGAGTTTTTAAACAACGTATGATAGTTTTTTATCTTTGGGTGGTAACACTCCTAGTTATTTTGGACATTTATTTTCTTTGCTAAAATAGGAGAATAGGAGCAGTAATCATTATTTTCTATTTTAAGGTATTCCTTAGTGCTATATAATATTTTGATGGGTTGCGTATAATATGATAAGAATGAGGTGAGGCAAATATATATGCAACTATTGTATTGCAGTGCAGGTGTTTGCATTTTTCCTTCTTACATCTTCTAAAGAGAATGCTTCATTGCTATGGATGTAGGCACTCTACTAAATCATGTAAATCTTTGTTCTATTCTACATTTATTTCTTTTCTATTCTTTTGTTATGTTTCTCATTTTTATTCACACTTTCACATTCAACATTCTTTCTTCTATCCACTATTCAATCTCAAGATTTTTCTTGCAAATTTCATTACAAAGTTATGTCAAATAGCTTCAATTTATAGTCTTCATTTCATCTAGCAATCCTTAGAGTTGTCCACATTCTACTAAAGAAGCATAAGAAGAAGAAATGTTGTAGATGTTACGAACCCATTGAAGATTAGCAGCTGTAGAAGATGACACCATACCCATTGAATCTAAGCTTCCATTATTACTTCTGGCATGAGCTTTAGTTGAGTGTTTAAAGTTGTGTAGAGGACAAAGAAATCTATCATTTCATCTTGGTGCAATGGCTCCTTCTCATGAAAAATAATGAGCTCTTAAAGTAACAACTTTTTTTTAGCTTAAAAAGATAACCTTTGTTTTTATTAATGAGGTTTAGCTAGCTTTCAAGCTTTTATATAATTGTTTCTTTCAATATAATCTTATATAATCCCCTTTATTTTGTAGATGTGTCATGGCCTTCTCTAGTCTAGCTCATCTGGTTCTAAAACCTTATATTTCATTTGGGTTGACATGGCAAAGGAGCTTTTTTTTAAAGAAAATCGAAGCTTTTGATTTCATAATGTTTTCTTTTTCTTCCTTAAATTGGACTTATTATGCGGTAACCAAGATGACTTGGAAAATCTATTTAGATGAGCTAAGTAAAACTAAAAAATAGTTCTAGATATAGATTCTAGATGCTATTGTGATAGAGCACAAGTATTTAAATGAAGCTACTCGTAGAAGCACGGATGTGGTAGAGCAACCCTTGTAGAATAGAAAATGATTCTATTAGTTGATTCTAATTAGCACCTTTTATTGTTGAGCTAACATGGTAGAGCAAAGTCTCATTCCTTTAGAAACAAGCTAAATCTATTTAGCATTACCTTTCTTAGCTTATGTGGTAAAGCTATCTTCATTGTTGAAAATAGTTCTACATATTGATTCTTTTTGTTGAGCTAGAAAAAAACTAAAAGCACATGTGCTCTAAAGTTATTACTATTATTTTAAAAGCTTGTCCCTACAACATTTCCATAAGCTAAAACCAATTCAAGTTATTTGAAAAGAGACAAAGCTAGTTTAAGTGTGCAATGCTGACATAGTAGATGAGGCATTTAGATAAAGCTATAACATCTAGATAAAAAAGTGCTTATCTAGATGAAAAAGAATTTTTGTCTTTTGTAGTTTTAATGGACTTATGTTCAAGCTTACATTATATCTTGATGGAAATTCCTACAGCTTCTAAATGCTAACGTGATGAAGCACTGAGTTGGATTAAAAGTCCTTTTTATGCACATGCCTAAAAGATTCTTAAAAAAACTTACCCCTAAAGATTCCTACTAAATGAGAGCTTACATGGTAGAATTAAAAAAGCCTTTTTTATGTGAAGTTAAGATTGGAAGTGCTCAAGTGCTCAAGATGCTAAGCTAGATTTAAGAAACTAGGAAAACACACATGCTCCATTTAAGCTTCATCCCACCAAAGTTAATAAAACAAATATGAGTTATCTATCCAACCTAAGAAGAGGAGCTAAGTTGTTAGCACAAATCAAACTAGGTAGAACAAATCATACAATTCTAATATTTTCTTCTAGATGCTAATGAGGCATGCATGCTTTTTGAAATAATAAAATAAAGGCTAAATGATGAGCTAATAATGTGAAGCTAATCCAGAGCTAAAAACTCATCTAAGGGAAATACAACTACATATAGATTTGACATGGCACTCAAATATATAAACATTAAGAACTCGATCTTGAAAAATAGAAGAAACTTAACCAAACTCAAAACATGCAACAATCTCCCCCTTTTTGAGATTTAGTGAGCTTTAAAAAAACTCTATCCATAACTGCAACTCAAAAAAAAATACATAAATAAGCTTGAAGAACTTTAGCTAGAAAGCTACAACCAAGCTTTGAAAACTCAACACACAACTCAAACATAAACTTGGAAATCAGATAGTAAATACACATCAAGGTAATCTAAAGAATCATAAAGTTAGTGAAAGAAAACAGTCATCAGAAAAATTATCATCTAGCCAAAGAATCATACAACATTCATCCAAACATATACAAAATTAAACATAACATTTAGCCAAGCATACACATGGATTACCTTCAAATCAGAAGACACTTTACAATACATGATACACCTTGCAAAACAAACAACTTAATTAGAGGAATCACCTTGACTTTTTCTAACAAAAAAAATCATACACTTGTCAAAATAGCTCAAAATCTTGATAAAATAGGTAATACTCAATCACATCATACACCAATTATCTTCTTTTTTTCTAGAAAAATCTGAAATGAAGCTTCCCATTTCATCAAACAAATTGAGCTCAAAACATAAGCAACAACTTAGAACACATCACAAGTATAGTCACATAGAAATGTAGAACACATCACAATGATGGATATTCATAAGAGCTTTTGGAAGAATATTTTAGTAGACTTGGGATAGAGCTAAGAAGAGGAAAGATAGAGAGGAAACAAGTAGTGATGAACATTTAGGCTAGAAAAAAGTATGAAAGACACAAAGAAGAGTGGAAGACCCAAGAAAGATTTAGCAAGGAAGTAGAAAGGATTATGGTGCAAAAATAGCAAGCATGCCTAGAGCATGAGAGATGGAGGCCTTTGGCATCCATACCACCTAAATAAAGAAGAGGCAATTAAAAGTAAGACATTGAGACTCTGTACTTTACCCATGACCTATTGGAGTTACTACATCCTTCGATTTTATAGCCACAAACAAGGTCATCCTTTGGTTATGATCCCTATGAGGGAATGTGAGAATCCATAGGATATGACTATGAGTATTCAACAAACTATGCATGGGTCCTTGGTTCTTCTATTGCATCTTGAAGCATTTTTCTTTCCTACATTATAAAGTTACCAACTCCCCTTGAAAGAAAGATTGTTAGTTTATAATAAATCTCAAAACTATTACTAGGGGTTTAAATAGCTTATGTATTTCTCAGTAAAGGAGCAACATCTAGAAGTGTTTTTAAATATAAAAATTTTTCTTTATTTAAAGCTTTGATAAAAAGTGTGCTTTTTATTCCTTTAAATAAATGTATGATAGTTTGACTATTTGTAATTCTACCTGATCTCTAATAAAATGATATTTGATCTCAATGTGTTTAGTTTTACCATGAAAAGTAGGATTTTTTGAAATATAAATAGTAGCACTATTATCATAATGAATTATTATTGGATTAGAGAATGCGATACTGAAGAGTTTTAATACTTCCCTCATTTAGAGGATCTATGTGTAGTAGTGTGAGGCTACAACATATTCTACTTCAGCAATGATAAAGCTATAGAACTCTACTTTTTGCTTAGCGATGATACTAGTTTGTTACCAAGAAAATGATAATTCCCACTAGTAGATTCTTGATCATCTTTATTTTCTACCTAATCTACATCTGTATGCTTGTAATTCAAAGTTTTTTCTATTTGGATACCATAGTGCATGACTAGCTATGCCTTTAAAATAACATAAAGTCCTTTTAGCTACTAGCAAGTGTGATTCTTTAGGTTTTGAATGATATATAGAAATTAAGCCAATTGCAAAAGCTATATTAGGTCCATTGGTTATGACATAATGTAAGCTACCCATGATGGATCTATATAGGACAACATCAATTTTCTTTTCATCTTCATCCTTGCAGAGGTGTACATTTGTGCTAAGAGGAGTTGAACAAATTTTAGCTTTCATCATGGCAAAAAATTTGAGCTTTTGCTAAACATACTTTATTTGTGAAATGAAAGTTCTATCCCTAAGTTGTTGAATATGTAGATCTAGAAAGTGAGATAGCTCTCCTATCATAAACATTTCAAACTTTGATTTCATGACTTTAATAAATTCTTTACCCAAAATTGAGCTTGCTCTTCCAAACATTATATAATCAACATATATTTGAGCAATTAAAAACCCTATATTGTCCCTTTTAATATAAAGGGCACTATCCAAAGGAGCTTTCAAATATCTATTTTTAGCTAAATAGTAGTCAAGCTTAGCATACCACATTCTGGGGGCTTGTTTTAGGCCATACAAAGCTTTGTGCAGTTGATATAGATGATTTGGCTTTTGTCTATCAATGAAACCTTCTAGTTGTTCTATATATACTGTCTCTTGTATTTTTCCATTATGAATGTAAAATTCACATCCATTTGGTAGATCTTAAAACCTTGATAAGTTGCAAAAGCTAGTAGCATTTTAATCAAGTCCAATCTTGCCACTAGAGCAAATGTATCTTGATAATCAAGCCCTTCTATTTGTGCAAAGCCTTTTGCTATTAATCTACCTTATTATAAGTAATTCTACGATGCTCATTCAAATTGTTTACAAAGACTCATTTAGTTCTAATGAAATTCACTTTTTTTGGCCTTGGGATAAGCTCCCAATTATTTTTCTTTACAATCTTCTTTCTCTCTTCGTCCATGGCATTCTTTCGATTGTCATTTCCAAGAGCTTCCTAAACTGTTAGTAGAATGGAAAAGGCCAGAAAACATACTAATAGGCCATGATCTATTATTTCTGCTTTTTTCCTTCTTGTCCTTTGTTTGAGAGATGTTTTGAGAATGCCTACCATGGATTTGAATCTCTGTATTCTTCTTGTTAAGCCATCATTAGGTGTAGACTCTAATTCTATTTCTATCTCATCTATTAAGACTAGCTTTTCTTCATTAATCTCTTTAACTTTTTCAGATAGGAAAAGGGCCACATACATCCATATGTAGTAATTCAAGTTTTTTTTACAATGAAATTTCACTAACTTAAAGATAGCTCTAGTTTAAGTACCATGCTAGCATGCAGAGCATTCCTCTTCCAAGTGACTTACTTGGAACATACCTTTAACACTTTCAGCCTTGATCAAAGCCTGTATGTCTCTTGAACTTAAGTGTCTTAACCTTTTGTACCATAACCTACTCCTACTCATCTCAGAAATAAAGGTTAGACATTGGGAATATTCATTAATAGAATATATATTATTCCCTACTCAAGTAACATAGGATTTAAATCCTATTTTATATTATCTAAATTACATTTCTCATTTGTGAAATAAATATTATAATCTTTTCTAAAGAATTCTCCTAAGCTTGATAAGTTATAATGTAAACCATAAACAAAATACATATTATGGACTTCAAGAAAGTTATCATGAGTCTTAACAAAGCCAATACCTCTTACCATAACTTTACCTTTGTCTCTAAAGCTTACTTTCTCTCCATTAAAAGGCTTTAGTGAAATGAATTTTGATCTATTACTTGTCATATGTTGAGAGCAACCACTTGTTAGCACATTTGGCCATTTCATGGAACAGTAAGACTCATCTTGAACATTATTGTAAGAGTGGGAGAATGTGAATGTGTAATTTCATATCATTGGTATGGAATCTAGGGGTGGCCCAAAACAACATATTGGTGTGGAAAACAAAGAATACTAGGAATAATCATGTTAAATTAGTTGCTACATACAGTAGTCCAATATATATATATATATTTAAAAAAAGGGATATACTACTGCAGCACCTTTTTAGTCTCTCAAAGAGGCAGTGATAAGGTTTGAAGGAATAGTTAATTGAGAATGGCAAAAATTTTTGATATGGAGAAACGTTAGTTTGTTAAGGTAGAGCTTCAAAGGATACAAAGGGTGAGAGTCAAGGAAATGGAGAAAGATATGACGTGCAATCTTTGAAGAAGTGAAAACATTGAAACTAGAGTACACAGAGATCATTTCGTAAATCAATAATGATGCAAGCCTGCATTCTAAATTTTCTCCGTTGGAAATGCATTCTAACTTAAATTCTAATTGCAACCCCAGTTCAGATGCTTAAAACTACTACAGGTTTTGGATCTGCAACAAAAAAGCGTTGCAGAGGAAGTAGAGAAAAAACAAAGTGATGCAGAATAGGCTCATTAACAAGTGGACAAAGCCATAAAATTTCTCTAGAATGACAGTCTCGCAGTGCTACACATTTTCAACTCACTGGAAGAAACAACGCAGATTCCAGTTAGCACAACGGTCCAAACCCTCGTCATAAAACTTTCCCGCAATAGGAGGAGCCCCTATGGTTTTTTCCTCTCATCAAAGCTTTGCAGTGGCAGTTCTTTTAATTCAAGCAATGACATCTTTAGTTTCAAATTTTTGTTTCGGATCTACATGCCTTCAACACCATCACGGATGTTTTCTGTAAGGCCCACAAGGTGTGCACTGCATAGAGGATTTTCTGGCAGTTGCAGGGTCGTTTCACAACTTACCATACCCTTTCCTATGACCGGTGTCTCAAAAAGGATCCTTCCATGGCTCAGAACATTTTCTGGAAAATAATCCACCGCGAATCCAACCACAGCCGTGATTTACAATACTTTGTTGCAGGGATTTTCTAGCTGCGACCTCACCAAACAGGCCTGGGCTTTCCCAAGGAACACATTTTAAATTTTTTTAGGTGGTAATCACAAATGTCATTCGCTCTTGGAACATGCAATCCGAAACAGCAACCACGCCTGACGCTAATGCATTCAATATCGCCATACCAGTCCACAGAACGCAGCAACAAAGACACAAAGGTACACTAAGACAGGTGTTAAGAGATATTTTGGGCTGATGTCGGTAAATTAGAGTTGCAGTTTTATTCATCAAAAATAAAATTTTACATGGTCTGGTGATTAATTTAGCAATGTCACATACGATAATAGTGTGAAGCCCTGGTTATAGACTTACCTTTTAATTTAATTATTCCAAGGCTTTAAAACATTATTTTTCAAACATTATTATATAAGTTACTACCCATAAAATATTTGTAATATTAATATTAAAATATTTGTAATATTATATTTGTAATATTTAGAAATATTAGTGTTAGCTTAAATTCCTCCTAACTTTATGTACAACTTCCTAACTACATAACTTCCCAATTAAATTTGTGAGAAATATCTTCTAACTACATGGGTAAGTTGTAACTTCCTTACTTAGGAGAGAAGTTAGCTAAGATATTTTAAGTATGTAACCACCTTTGAACCCTATAAAAGAGAAGACATTGGGGTCTCATGGGGGGGCCAAGATATCATACTTTTGAGAAGACACTTGATACATCACACTTTGGGAAGGCTACTAGCTAGCACCTGGGCTCTCACTTGGAGACACACTTTGAGTCTTGGGAGAAGAGCATTTGTAAAAAAGAAAGTGTGAAAGATTGCTTGTAAGATGACTTGCTAAAGAAAGGATTTCAGCCTCTTTGTCCGGGTCTTGTGAGTTATGCTTATTATTTTTTATTTTGTTTAAATTGT
>MNCI01038053.1:10190-33979 GCA_015680685.1 Gnetum montanum | reverse complement strand
TCAAGTGATTAATATACTTAGATCTAAATTGATCTAGTTGGTCAGCTGCAACATATTATGTTTGATTTCTCCATTTGGCTCTCAAGGTCACAAGATCTTTCTGTAATCTGTGAACTTCATTGTTAGCATGCTTTTCCTTAGTTTCTATCATGATCAACATTTCCTTGGTATTTATTAATTCTAACTATACTGTAGTGACATCACTTAGGATGTTGAAAAGATTTTGCATGACCTTCCCCATTTTTAGCAATCTATCAAGTACATTCTCATGATCTAAAAGAGTCATTGAGGTGCCAGCTAACATTTGAGCATCTTTGGCTCCAAAAGGATCTACTAGAGACACAATAGAAACATTGAAAGATTATTTTATGTGATTGGTGATAATGTTTGCTACTCCCACTATAGCCTAGTGCTACATGACCATCACTATGGCTCCTTCTCTAGTTTCAAGCACCACTTGGAATAATGCAACATTCTTGAAAATATTTTGTGACCATTCTCCCCCTCCTCTTGACTACAATGAAATCTATTCACTAGCAAGATTGATATAATTTTTTGGTTGGATGGCACTATTAATGACTTTTTATAGGTTGGTTTCATCACATATTCCTCAATTCATAGTCACTGCAATTTGTTGCATATGGCTCATTAATGACCTATAGTCTTATGGTGGTAGTGGTAGAACTGCTACTGCTATTTTCCTTATTTTTTTTTGTTGCTCTTAATCTATTTGATGGCCACTAGGACCCACGTTTTATTATGGAATAGTAGTTTGAGTGGTTTCCCCAATGCCTATTTGCTTTTGCACTTGATCCTTCTTCAGTGGTACAAGTTTGAGCATTTCAATGTAGGAAGCATTCTAATCCTTCCTAAGGACATCATTGGTATACCCTAGGATTCCAACTTGTTTGCATAGTTTCATGATAAGAAAATGAAATGGAAGTGTCAACTTCCCTTCCTTTTTCTCCTCAAACTACCATTGGATCTCTAGGAAGTAGAGGTGGATAATGTTTACATTAAATTGTCCCATTAAAAACACACTTCCTCTAGCTACATATGTTGAAATCTAATTGAGCCTTTTAGTCAAGAATAAGTGATATGTGTTGATTTTGAAGTAGATTCTCTCCTTAGGGGTTAGCTCATTAGAATTATTGGCATCTTTTCCATATGCTCTTTGCAACCACAATTTTCTTTTATTTGTATCAAACCTAGTTGAGATCTGTGCCATCTTTGCCCCTTCATTGAACACATTGAGTGCTTTAGCAATCACCTTAACTAAATAGGATACTAAGACTTCATTAATCTTCATCAAAGCATCCACTTGTTTATTCTTCCAAAACTAAAATGTCTCTCCTAAGCACCAATCTTCACTTGTTATCAAAGTGGACCATAAGGAAGATGACTAGAGTTAGGTCTTAATAACATCTTGAGAAAACTCCATGACTAGGTGAAAGTTAAGTTCCATAATCATGATAGACATGATGGATTTCTCTTGAATGACCTAGAGGAATTCAGGCAACAATGTGAGTTGTTGTCCTTGTTCTAGCACTTATGGAACTTCTACCTCTACTTGGGTAGATTGCTCTGTGGAAAGGGTTTGCTTATGAATGTTGAATGATTGTGCTACATGATTTTCTTGCAAGGTTTTCTCCTCCATTTGGCCTCTTCCACAACCTCAATCTTTTCCTTGCTAACTTTGAGGGTTCTCCTATTGATCCTCTTTTTGGGATCATCTGCAATCATTAAGGGTTTGAAAATGATTAAAATATTTACATCAGTTCTTAATAGCTCTTTTCCTTACTCATACCTTTAGCTAGATCAATTTCTTAGCTTATCATGATTATAGAGTTACATAAATTTCAAAAATGAACTCCTTAGGTGTTATTTCATATATAACCCTTCATAGTTCTCAAGTTTTCCCTTATTTTATGGCCTAAAAGAGTTGGTATGATACATTAAGTGTCTTATTGAATAATTTTTTTTATCTTTAGTTTGATTGATTAACTTTATAATTTTAATTTTCCTTTTTGTACTTACCCTTACAATACCTTCTATGTGTTAGAAAAATATAACTCAATTTTTAACTATAGCACATGAAGTATACCCCTACAATTAAGTTGAGAGCTCTGAGATCAACAAGATTCATGAAATTTAGAAATCAAGTTTGTGATGATAAAGATATGGCCTTGGAAAGTTAGCATGTCAAAGATCTGGAAGAAAAAATGGCAACAACCTGTTTTGTCGAAAATTAAGAATGTGAAAAAAATGGCTAACTCCTCCATTGATATATACTAAATTTATATGTGCAATATCATAGATCATATATATCATACATATGATATTGTAGGCTATTCAATATCATAGCTACAATATCACCTTTCGAAATTTCAAAATTTTCTTCAAATTTTTGGGAAAAAAGTAAATGAAATCAAGTATCTGGAACATATGAAGCATGTCTAGAGGGTCTTGGAGTGGTTATGATGCTTTGGGTATGAAGAAAAATCATCAAAATTTCATGATGAAGGAATCTTGGGCTACAAAAGATTATTAGGTCTATATAAGATGGAAGAGAAGGGAATGAAGTTTTGGCATATAAATAGAGTTGTTGGATGTTAAGGGAAGTATTTATTGACATTTATTATTCTTAGAAGCATCAAGATGATGTGGAATTTCTTGCAAAGTATGAAATACAATAATTATACAAGTGGGTCCTCCCCAAAGTAGGCTCTAGCCCTTAGTGCCCTTGCATAACCACACCTCAAAATGTTTTTAGGTGCCCAAGGTGTTGAATCTAATGTATACTTGTCTAGCAAAACACACATGTTAATTTATGCTATATTATATAAAATCATAAGTTATGATTAATTGTACAATGAGGTGAGATCAATTATAGAAATTATTACTAAAATTGGGACGTTAGATGTCTTACCATAAGCATAATGAATTCTTGTGTGTTATTGGTGGTTAAAGTAATCATTAGCATCTCTATCCGAGCTCCAAACCAAGTCTAGACCACTATCTAGTGACATCACATTATCTCACCTCTCATATTCAAAACCATAAGTATACCATCACTTGGCATTTTTCCAAGGGAGGCATTTATTGATTGCACTTCTAGTTATTTTTTGAAATTCCTAATAAGTTACCGATCTTTAGGCATGGGTACATGTCTTTCTAGTGGAACTCCCAGAAACTTATTTTGTGCATGAGGTTTAGTTTTATCTATGTCAACCTTACCATAGGACTACCTTCAAGCATAGGTAACATTTCTTTCTATTGACATGGTAAGGAAACACTTATTGTACTCTTACTTCCATTTTTCGTTAGCTCTATACGGATATTATTATAATCTTCATGAGTGATGAGGTACCCCTATGCCCAACAATACAAATCACAAGCATTAACAGAAAATCTAGTCAAATTTCATGGATGGGATTAGTTGTGCGTGTAAATCGTTATGCCTTGATCGTAGTTTGCTATCTTCCCACTTGGACTAGTGGTAGCTTTGTCACATATGGTTTAGTCTAGAGTGAGGCATATGATGATTGATGTTGTCTAGCCCTAAGCTACTCCTAATGGTAATAAATAGATTAATTAATTAAGCTAATTAACAATGGAAAGCAAAGTCTAAACTAGCCTATGTGTGATAATCATCTATACACACCTTGGACTTCATGTAACTACCACTAGGATTACCAAGCATACATCACTAAGCATTGCAAATGATGTACTACTAGGCTACCAAGTAATTACAATTCAGTGCTCATGATTAGTCGTACTCATTTCACTTAATGAAAAAAAATAAAGGGTAATAAATGGAAACATTAACTAAGAAAAATAGTAAATGATTAAATAATTGAAAGAAATAATTAATCTATGTGGATGTTGCAATGATAAAAGTAATCTTGATCTTTATTTTCAATCATGTAATGCATCTAAGTATGTCATACTTGAATAAGGATGTCGTACAATCTCTTAACATCACACTGTGGGCATGCACTAGGAAACAACAAAACTTGAAATAAAAAATCTATGAAAAATCTAACTAAAATCTATCAATAATCTATGTCCCAACCATGCATCCATGTGGCATATATAAGCTAGCATGGAAGGAATGATATTAGATGCTTGACATCAGAGGTTGTGTCCCAATATTGGATACTTGACATCATGGCCTCAACATTCGATATTTGATATCAGAGCCATGCAAAACATGACTTATGATATCCGCATGACTAAATGAAAACTCATTCTTGAGTTAAAAAAAGTGAGGAATGAGCTCTTTACAAAATATTGGGAAGGTATGGGATTATTAACTAACTTGACTAGACACACAAATTGACTTTTACATGCAATAGTGGTGTATTACAAAAAATATGGACAAAACATAACAAGACACAAAATTGGGGAAGCTCATGTAGTTCTCATAGGTAGTGGCTTTTCCATTGGTTACTTCCATTTGTTGCTAGGCTTCTAGAATTTGTAGTGATTTAAGAGCACTTGCAAATTTTCTTCCTCCATCGTTGGGTCATGTACCATCTAGGCTACTAAACCAATGTCTGTCGAAGCTAATACATCCCATGGGCACAACATCTATGAAAAAATTTTATTTTCTTTCATGTTCCAAGCCACAAAATGTTGTCTTTCCTTCTCAAAGGCCCTAGCCTTTTCTTTTAATTCTTAATGATCTATTAATCTCTTGGCTAGGTCTAAGGCTACATTTGATTGTCCATGGTAGCATGCCTTAATCACCTCCAATTCTAAGTTTGCTACATGGATTTTTTATAAAGCATTTTTTCTATCTGAAAACTCTTTTTCATATAATGCATAGGTGGCCACTACTTACTGCTCTAGTCCATTTCTAGGCTGACTTGCTATTAACATGGCAAGGTTGGCATATTGGAGGTTAGCCAATTCCATGTATTCCTTTAAGTCTTTAATTTTTAGGTCTTTATTCTTTACTTCCACTTGGTGGACCAATGCATAACTATCCATGAGGGGCTACCAATCAGGATTTTGAGTTGACATGGATTCGATGTGAGCTATTTTCATCTATATTTCCTTTTTATTAATTTTCTTATACATGCCAACCTAGTCCCAGAAGTTCTCTGTTAGCTTCTCATGTTTATTCACCTTGTTTTTCCATATGCTTATTTCGATTGTAGATTTTTGATGAATTACATGAACCTCCTCCATTGAGAGGGTTTGATTTTCTCTAGCCAATCTATTGATGTCTTAGTTGATCCTCACCAATTGTTCCCTTAACTAGTGGACACTTTCCTCAAAGATGTTCTTCTATTTTTCTATAGTGGTCAATCTTGCATCTTCTACAACAAGCTATTTATTTTCTTCTTGTGTGGTAGTCAATGCCTTTGCATGGGCATATGCTTTAGCTTCAGTAGCTAAGGCATTGTAGACTATCTTATCCTTCTCTTCAGTTAATTGATTTAGCTACTCTATTTAGAATTTTTCCAACTAGTCTTGTCCAAAAAATTAGGCAAGGTCCTATCTTTTAGCTCTAAGGGCTACCAGCCCTTGTTGTAGTTGATGCACTTCTATTTTTGCATGTTCTGCCTTGGACTTCATCCTGATCAACTTTTCTTTTATGGAGATGAGGTCTAATTACACTACAACAACATCATTAGGGATGTTAAAAATGGTTTTTATTACTTGTCTCATCTATAGCAATCTATCAAGAGCATTCTCATGGGTCACAGGATTCATTGAAGTCCCAACAAGCATTTGCACATCTCTAGTCCCAGTCAAGTTCACTAGGGACATAACAAGCACATTGAAAGATTCTTTGATGTGATCTGTTATCACCTCTGCTATGCTTGGCACATCTTGATGCTACATGACCACCACTATGGCACCTTTTCTCATTTCTAGCATCTCCTAAAATGATGTAGTATTACTAGAGATTTGAAATGACCATTAGGATTCTCTTCCTAATTGTAATGAAATCTATGCCCTTATTGGATTAGTGGAAATCGTTGGCTACACAACATTATTGATGACTCTGAATAGGTTTAATTCATCTCTACTCCCCTAGCTGAGTGTTTTAGCTATTTTCTACAAATGGCTCATCATAGGCCTATAATCTTATGATGATGCTAGTGGGACTTCTACCTCTTGCCATTACTCTGGCTCTTATTCTATTTCTTTTTCTAGTTCTACTTTTTTCTCTTGTTCTTGTTCCTCACCAAGGTCTTTCCTTGGTGCTACAAGTTTTAACAATTTAGTAAAGGAAGCATTATAAGCCCTCTTGAAAATATCATTGGTGTATCGCAGGATCTCAATGCACTAACATATCTTCCTAATCAGGAAAGGGAATGGAAGTGTTGGCTTCCCCACCTTTTTTTCCTTGAACCACCTTTGGATTTCCATGAAGTATAATTGGGAAAGATTGACATTAAGTTTTCCCATTAATATTTCACTCTCACTTGCCACATAAAGTGATATTCTATTAATCCATTTAGTTGGGAAGAGATGGTACATGCTAATTTTGAAATATGTCCTCTCTTCCAAAGTCAACTTGCTATATATTTTATGATCTTTGTTGTAAGCCCACTTTAGCCATAACTTTCCAGTTTCTAGATCCAACCTTATTAATAGACGTGTCAATTTGGCCCCCACATTTAGTAGGTTCAAAGCCTCTACAATTGTCTTAACTAGCAAAAAATATAGAAACTATATTGATGTTGATTTTGGTGCCCTCTTCTTTGTTGTGCCAAAATTGGTACATCTTGTCAAGTTACCATTCCCCACTTTTTGAAAGGATGGGCCATAGAAGTGATACTTGAAGTTGAGTTCTAATGGCCTCAAGAGAAAATGCCATAAATGGATTGAAGTTTATTTCCATGATGACCACGGTCAACATGGACTTCTCCTGAATGGCTTTAGGGCATTTTGGGGATAACATGAGGCATTTTCCTTGCACTAGAGCTTGTGGTTATATGGCCTCTCCTTGGACAAACTACCCTATAGCAAGAACCCCTTGATGAATGTTGACTGATTAGGCCTCCTATTCTTCATGTTCAGCTAATGGACCTTGTTCTCCTACTTGGGCTCTATGACCTCTTGGGCTTTTGCTTGCTTCTTGTGAAGGTCCTTCTTGTCCTCCTCTTTTTGGGGCCATCTACAATAAATCAAGGGTCTGATGTTACTAAGGTGTTGGTATTTATCATTAACAAGTTTATACCTTACTCATGACCTTAGTTTCATTAAGTCCTTTAGCTTATATGATTGCAGAGTTAGAAAAAATTTTAGAAAAATGCCCAAAAGTGTTAATCTTCTTTTATGATCCTTCAAAATTGGCCTCTTTTTCCTTATACATGGTTGATAATGATGGTCATGATCCCTTGGGTAAGAGAATTAGATTTTCTGGCATTCATACAATTGATTTTTCATTAAAACACTTAAGGTTTTTAACATTCTTATCCTTATAATACCTCCTAAGTGATAGCAAATTTTTAAAAAGTTAGCACAAGTTTTCCATGCAAGCACCCTCCCCTAACTAAATTGAACACTCTAGATTCAAATAGGTTCAAACACCATGAAGATAATAGTAGTAGGGAGCAAAAGATCATAAGTGAAAGTTGATTGCATAGAGCTCTTAGTTGCAAGAGAAAATTTCAAAAACTCCCTTAGTTGCAAACAATGAGAATGGATTTTGGGGCATCGTGGGAATCATAGATATAGGTTTTATTGACTCGACATCGGATACCTAATATTGGGTATCCAATGTCAAGTTTGACCCAATATTGGATAGTTGATATTAGGGTGCTCATACCTACATATTATGAGGGAATTCATCATGGAAAATGAGGCTCTAGGATTGGTTGGAAGATTTTAGGTTAAGTCCATAGTGATGGGGTAAGTAAGAAATCATATTTAGACATCGAAAGTATGAGAAGATGGAGTTGCCAAAATTAAAAGATTTGGAAGATGCAAGAAAAGGGGTATTAGACCTATGGTGTGGAATGAATCAATCATATGATAAGGGAAAGTAGTAAATTTAATATTTATGCACTTGGAACGTTAAAAATAATGTGAATTTATTAAACAATTACAAGTTACAATAATTATATAAGTGGATCCTTCCCAAAGCACGCATCAACCCATAATGCCCTTGTATAACCACACCTAAATATGTTCATAGGCACGAAAGGGGTTGAATGAAATGCATACCTATGAAACAAAACACACATGTTAAAACCACCAATTGGAGAAAATAATTCTATGTTACACAAAACCACAAGTTAGGATCATACGAATAGTGAGATGAGATGCATTGGAGAAAGGATTACAGAAATTGGGATGTGAGATGTCTTACCATAGGCATAATGAATCCTTGTGTGTTATTAATGGTTAATTAATCATTACCCTTACATTCCAAGATTCAAACCAAGTCTATACCAAATTTTAGTGACATCACATTATTTCATCACTTCATTTGACAACCATAAGAATACCATAATCGCAAGGAGTAGCATCACTTGGAATTTTGTCAAAGGGAGGAGTGTATTAATGACACTTTTTTTCTTTTGTCTTATTTTTTTAATGATGATAATCTAAGAAGCTACCAACCTTCAAGCATGTATACATGTCTTTTTAGTGGGATCCTTAGAAATTTATTCAATGCCCTATTATTTTACTCTTACTCCCATTTTCATTAGATCTACATGGAGATAATTACAACCTTAGCAGCATAATAGAACATATAGTAGTGGTCAAAGAGAATCCACAAATTCCCTTGATGTCACACCCTTCACATTCCCCCTTGGTTCTACACTTTTTAGTCTAGGCACAATGATTACAAATTTATTTTTAGTTTGGTGATGGAAAAGAATATCATTATGATCATAGCAAGATCCTCTTAATATTGAAATGGATGGATGGATGATGGGGCTTCATTTTCTGAATAATCAATCCCTCTTAATATGACTTAACAACATAGAAAAAACATCACCTCAATTGGTTACATGAGATCATTTTATTCACAAGAAAGATTACTCACAAAGGAAACGAAAACAAAATGTTGAAAAAGATTAAAAGGAGAGGAAGAATTTGAATCAAGAAATAAGAAAATAATAATAAAAATTGTAAAATAAAAAGATGAAAAACACCTATTAATTCTGAATGTTAGAAGGGGGTTTTTCCCACATAGCTAAGCATTTGACCATGGTAAGAATTAATAAGCAAATAGGTAGGCTTCATGCATGTATAAAATAATGTTAACCTTTCATTTTCAAGTCACTAGGTGTCTCTTGGTTTAGTGATAGTTGTGTAGATAGGTTGTTATTCACATACTTGATTGTTAAATGTATGTTGGATCAAAGTATCAGTTGTGTCCATGTTACGAATGTCTGGCCCATGATTGCACCCTTAATCATAATTCAATATGCATGTATTCATTTGTGTTCCCACATTGCTAGATCCATTGCTTTTATTAGGTGTTGGAGTAATAATGGATGGTGGCACTTACATAGGCATAGAGGACGTTGGTTGTGAAAGGGAAGCCATTACACTAGATTGACATTGTGCTAGTTTGGATAATATGGTAGGTCCGTGAGTGTTTCTTGGAAGCTATCCTAAAGAAAGGACATTTTTGAGTTTGCAGTGGAAACCTATTAATATCATCATGTCTATGCACATTTGTATCACAAGTGGCATTCATTTGTTGATGTTATGGTGCTAAACCTTCCTATGTTGCTAATGGTGGCATGTGATGAGGTTGGGTATGAGAATATTGAGGATAGGATAGAGGGTAAGAGGTGCAAGGTGGTGATCCTTTAGGAGATGTCATGGGTTAATGGTACTCAAGAGAGTGATAGTTGTAATTTGAAGTAGAGGACATAGAACTAGTTAGAGAAATAGGGTGTTGAACATAATATTCGTATGGTTTCAACTAGTCGTAAGGGTAGGGCTGGTTTGGTGATGGCCTCCCTCATGACTGTGAGTTTTTCCACTATACTTGATTACAATGTTGAAGCTAGTAATAAGTCCCCCTAGGATAGTACAATTGGTTGTGGGACTATCTATAATTACCGTATGGAAAAGAAAATTTCCTGGTCATGTGCTTTTGTACGAGTTTGGGATTTAATGAAAAAGCCCAATACTCATGTAGATGTGACACAACTAGGAAATGGTCATTTAAGTTGTCATATATGTAGATGACACATCTATCACCTTCATCCATGGTTGATTCTATAGCCTCATTTTCTTCAACCATTTCCCTTGTTGGCCGATAAGTTTTCCTAGCTATTTCTTGGTTTTGCTTCCTCCATATGTTGTGATTGCTTGGTTTAATTTGTGTTACCTTCTCCTCTATAGTTTCTATGAAAGTTGTAAATTTTTCTTTTATCCACTCTAACATCGTATAAAAATTTTCCTCAAGTTCATTGATAGACTTATATATCAACAAGGTTTGTTGTGGAATTACCTTATTAAGAGTGGTCTCTTTTTCCTTGTCATTGATATGGACCTTCTTCTTTTGAATAGTTGGGTCTCAGTGATATTTCTCAACATTCTCCCATTTGCGTAGCTGTCCTTCTTCTTTCAACATATTCTCGATTAGCTCTCAGATTTGATGGATTCATAGCTTGTATAATTGACCTAGCGCATACATCCCAAGGGTCTCCCTTATTTCATTACAAAGCCCATCTATGATGTGGAAAAGCTGCTTTTCCTTAGAGAAACCATGGCCTAGGCATCTATTTAGTAGAGAATAATATCTATCTAAGGCCATGTCCAAGGGTTCACATTGTTCTTGTCTCCATCCTTAAATCTATCTCCTTAGGTTAAACACCCTCCAATAGGTTTGGTATTTCTCATTGAAGAGTTCTAGAAATGTGGACCACCATAAAATTGAATTTGATTTCAATGACCTATACCACACTTTGGCTCTATAGATTATTATCCTAGTAAATATTTTAAGCTTTTCCCATCCACTTTTAATGTTGTAGAAGGCACAAGCATCTTGGAAGGCTCGTACATGCTATTGTGGATTTGAATCGTATCTTCCTAGAAATTGAGGGATACTATTTATATCAAGCCTAAGTAGGTAACTTTCTTTGCAATGCCTATGAGGTATCTTAATTGCCTCTATGATCTGAATTAGGCTCTTAGTGACCAACAATGGTTCATTGTCATCAAACATGTTTTGATGAAAATTTCTATTTCTATTTTTTTGACTGTGATGATTTTTTATATGTTCATTTTGATGTCTTTGATTTTTTCTATGGGTTTAATTTCTATTTTTATTTTGACCCATAGTGAAGCTTTGTCTCTATACCTACATTCATCTTCATTAGAGCTAGACATTAAAGAGGAAGAGGAAGATGAGGAACTAGGAGAATTTTCATGGCTTCTATGGTATTCCCCATGGGCCTTTGATTTATTTATTTTAGGTTTTGAGAAGATTCTAGGCCTTGAGACCTTCCTTGGTCCAGGACTTACTTCTCCTTCTCTAGGGTTGTCTACCTTACGTGAGTGTAGTCTTTGAGTATTGTTAGGATGGTCATGAACATATGAAACCCCTGCATGAGGTTGGTCACTCCAATTTTCTTCAACATATATCTTGTTATTTCTCTAATGAATGTTTTCACAATACAATGCATTATCACTTCCTTTTGAAAGAAACATTGTTTTAAATTAATGATGTATGTGATTTAATATTTATTGAAAGATATATTGTTAATGCATTTACAACAATTGTGTATAATATAACTAATCTAGATAACTAGCACCATTCCTAGCAATGGCACTAATGATGAGCGGCGAGGTACCCATACATCCAACTATACAAATCACAAGCATTCACACATGATCTAGTCGAATTTCATGGATGGGACTAGTTTTGCATCTAAATCGTTATTTCTTAATCATATTTCATTATCTTCCCACTTGGACTAGTGGTAGATTATCACATATGGTTTAGTCCAAAGTAAGACATATGATGATTGATGTTGTCTATCCCTAAGCTACTCCTAATGATAATAAAGATATTAATTAATTAAACTAATTAACAATTGAAAGTAAAGTCTAAACTAGCCTATGTGTGATGAGTATCTATTTCTAATCATCCATAAATGCCTTGGATTTCATGTAACTATCGCTGGGATTAGCAAGTGTACGTCACTAGGTGTATCAAATGATACATTATTAGGCTACCAAGTAATTATACTTAAGTGCTCATCCTTAGTCATACTCATTCTACTTAATGACAAGAATAATAAAGGGCAATAAATGGAAACATTAACTAAGGAAAATAGTAAACGATTAAATAATCTAAAGCCATATTTATTCTAAGTGGATACTACAATGATGAAAGCAATCTTGATCTTTATTGGCTATCATGTAATGCATCCAAGTACATCACACTCAAATAAGGATGTTGCATAATCCCTTAACATCACACTACAAGCATGCATTGGGAAACAATAGAAGTTGAAATCAAAATTCTATGACAAAGCTATCTAAAATCTATCAACAACCTATGTCCCAATCATGCATCCAAGTGTGGTATTTATAGGCCATCATGGAAGGGACAATATTGGATGCTAGACATCATAGGTTGTGCCCCAATATTGGATACCCAACATCATAGCCCTAGTATTTGATATCTAATATCAAAGTCATGCAAAATATGACTCATCAAACCTTATCAACATGATAGAACATACAATAATGATCTAAGAGATTTCACAAATCCCCTCCATGTCTGACCCTTTACATTTCTAGTTGGTTCTTCACTCTTCTATCTAGGCATAATGATCACAAGTTTACATGTGATCACTTCCTCTTGCATGTTGACCACCTTTGTTGGAATTTTCTATTATGGTTGAGATAGTAATTCCTGCTGCATGATAGGAGGTTTCATGAGTGGTAAATGATTTGGATGTTGGTTGAAAGAACCACCTACTGATGGATGCATATGCAAGTTTGATTTTTTCCTTGGTGGTGTTGATTTGTAGTACTCAGCTAGATAGTATTGTGGAGTTTGAACAATAGCATTACTAGGAGAGATTGGACATTGCACATAGTATCCATATGGGAAATAATAGAAGTTTAAATCAAAACTATAGGACAAAAATATCTAACATCTATCAACAATCTATGTCCCAACCATGCACCCAAGCATGGTATTTATAGGCTAGCATGGAAGGGGCAATATGAAATGCTTGACATCAGAGGTTGTGCCCCGATATCAAATATCCAACATCACAACCCTAATATCGAATATCTAATATTAGAGTCATGCAAAATATGACTCATCAAACCTTATCAACATGATAGAACATACAACAATGATCTAAGAGATTCCAAAAATCCCCTTCATGTCACACCCTTTACATTCCCACTTGGTTCTTCACTCTTCTATCCAGGCATAATGATCACAAGTTTAGATGTGATCAGTTCCTAGATTGTGGTATACATGTGATCACTTCCTCTTGATTGTTGACCATTCTTGTTGGACATTTCTATTATGGTTGATATGGTAATTCCCCCATGCATGATAGGAGGTGGCATGAGTGGTAAAGGATTTCGATGTTGGTTGAAAGAACCAACTATTGATGGATGCATATGCAAGTTTAATTCTATCCCTGGTGGTGTTGATTTATGGTACTTAGTTGGGTAGTATTGTGGATTTTGAACAATAGCATTACCAAGAGTGATTGGACATTGCACATAGTATCCATATGGGAAACAACAGAAGTTGAAATCAAAAAACTATGATAAAACTATCTAAAATCTATCAACAATATATGTCCCAATCATGCACCCTAGTCCAGTATTTATAGGCTAGCATGGAAGGGGTGATATTAGATGCTTGACATCAAAGGTTGTGTCTGAATATCATATATGCAACATCATAGCCCCAATAGAAAATATCTAATATCAAAGTCATGCAAAACATGACTCATCAAACCTTATCAACATGATAGAACATACAACAATGATATAAGAGATTCCATAAATCCCCTTCATTTCATACCCTTTACATTCCCACTTGGTTCTTCACTCTTCTATTTAGGCATAATGATCACAAGTTTACATGTGATCACTTCCTGGATTATGATTTACATGTGATCAATTCTTTTGCATGTTGACCACCCTTCTTGGACATTTCTATTATGGTTGAGATGGTAATTCCACTTGCATGATAGGATTTGGATGTTGGTTGAGATGGTAATTCCATGTGGTAAAGGATTTCTATTATGGTTGAGATGGTAATTCCATGTGGTAAAGGATTTGGATGTTGGTTGAAGGATCCAACTGTTGATGGATACATATACAAGTTTGAATCTATCCTTGGTGGTGTTGATTTGTGGTACTTGGATGGATAGTATTGTGGAGTTTGAACAACAGCATTACCAAGAGATATTGGACATTGCACATAGTATACATATGGTTTTGTCTACTGATATTGATATTGTTGATGGGGGGTGGCATGGTCCACAATTGGGGTTATTGCCATTACTGATAGTACTACTCTTATGGTTTCAAGTAACCTCCATTAGGATAGTACATGGATTGAAAGTTTTACTTGTAGTTACCTTAAGGGTAAGGTAACCTTTTTGGTATCTATTTCTTGATAAATCTAGAATTAAGTGCATATGACCCTATTTCCTGTAAGTGTGCCATTACTTGACAACATCCTCTAGGATGTTCATATTGGCATATGATACATCCTTACTCATCTTTAAAGCTTATGTATAAATGCTCAACCATTGAAGGAACTTTACCATTTCATCCAAAGTCTATCTTCTTTTTCTTATCCTTGCCTTTACCAAAGGCTTGCTCTACTCACTCCTCAACAATCTTCAAGGCTGTTGAAAATTTCTCATCAATAGAGTCTACATCTTCTCTACCTTTGCTACTATATCAATGATAGATTTCTAAAAGGTTAGAATTTTCTTTTGAATTTCCTAATCCAAGATCTCTTCTTATTGTATGTTACAAACTCTTGAATCTCTCTTTTTGATAGATGCATCTCTATTATATTATTTTGTTGATTCAATTTTTCTTAACTTTCCTTCCTTCTTTGCCACTTGGACAATCAATCTCTATATTTTATGAGCAAACATTTCAAATAATCATCCTTGGGCATAAACCCCCAAGGTCTCTAGTCTTGTTTCAAATCCCATTAATAATGTGCCTTAGTTGTTTCCATTGGAAAATCCATGGCCTGGACAGTTGTGCAATAGTGAATAATACTAGTCCATTCCTCCATCATCGGATTCATGAGGCCCTTGCTTTCATCCTTGAATCTAGTTTTGTAAATTGGGAACCTAATAATAAGTTTGATATTTGTCATTGAAGAGCTCTAGCATGGTACTCCATCTTTTGATTGATTTTAATTCAAGTGATCTATACTAGCTCTCAACTTCTTTCACAAGTATCCATGGGAATAATTTTAGTTTTTGCCAATTACTTTTAATATTTTGTAGGACATATGCATCATGGAATTCTTGAAGGTGGTGTTGTGGATCAGCATTATAACCACCATAAAATTTGGGCATATCATTTATGTCTAGTCATTTGATATGGTTGTCCCTTACATGCCTAGTTAGGTTATAAAAAACTTCCTTTATGTTAATTATACTTAAAGTAGCCAATAGGGGTTCATCATTGTAATCAAGTTTGTGAGCTTTATTATAGTGGTACTTCCTTTGTTGCTCATGCCTTTCTCTATCATCTCTTCTATGCTTGTGTCTTATTTGTTCATAATCTTCATTTTTTTCATCTAAGTGTCTCAAGTATGGTCATGATGATCATTAATCCTTCTTTCCTTCCTATCATGATCTTGGTACCTTTGCCTCCTCTTATTAAAGTCCACTAATGATTTTGAGGATGAAAATGAGAAAGTGGAAGAATGATGTTAGCTTGTCCTCATTTTGTGACTTTGGTATGCTTCTTTATGGGATCCAGTAGAAACTCTTGGCCTTCTTCCTTGCTTATACTTTGAGTGTACTTCCTCCATTCTGGGTGTCTCTACTAAGGTGGAATGCAATTGAACTTTGATAGGTTCCTCCAATCAGATGATAGGGCTTTGTGAATAGACTTCATGATTTTGGTGGAGTTTTTTAGCAATAAATATATCATCATCAAGATCTTCTAAGATAAAAGGAGAATTGATTTTCTTACCCTTATTATGTACATGTTTAATCTCCATGGCAGCATCTCTTTTTACTTGCTCCTCAGTGAGCTAATAGGTCCTTATCATGTGTTTGGTCACATGATACCCATTGAGTGCATTACTTAGATTCATGTCCCTTAGATATGTCTAAAGCATGATGGATGCTAAGCACTCTAGAGATATAACAATGTTACCTTGAAGATCTCTCCAACTTAGTTTCCCATCTTGGTGAAAGATGAAAGTAAAATCAAGATAGTAAGAATCATGATAAACATATGAAATCCTTTCTTGCACTGGGAGACTCCATTCTTCCTTATCATTGATTCAATCATTACCTATTTTTGATTCTTTAGTAGGTGGTGATTTATCTTTGATTAAATTCATGTTATTGTTTTCAGACATTTAGTTAAGTGTGGGCAATTATTTAGAATTATTAAGAGATTATGAATTTTAAGTTTGGATTCCTAATACAACGAACTTTATAAAATCAAATACTCAACATACATTGATACAACCTAAATAATGGTGCCAATGATAAGTGGTGGAGCAATCCAACACCCAACCATACAGGTCACGAGCATTCATGTGTGACTTTCTCATAATCCATGGATGAGGCAATGTTAACATTTTAACAATTGGTTTAAGTCCATGACTATTGTCTTCCTAGTGGAGCTATTGAAATCTAAGGGTATGGTTTAGCTCATAGTGAGGTGTATGATAGATGATGTTGTAGGGCTTAAACTTCTAAGCATAGTCATAATGAAGAGAAAGTAATTTCTAAGTGTAAGTGAAATAGATAAGTAAATCTAATCTATTTTATGCGATGAGTATACATTCTTGATTTTCCATACATACCTTGGGCTTCATGCAACTATTACCGAGCTATCAAATGTTATTCCATAGGGCATACCAAGCAATAACACTACTGGGCTACCAAACAATTACACTTAAGTACTCAAAACCAGTCATACTCATTCCACTTACTATTAATAGTTAAAAGTAAAGTACTTTGGAAAAGTAAACATTAAGCTAGAAAATAATAAACATTATTCCAAGTAGAAACAATAAACTAGAAATACTAAATTTGAAGAATGTTTCAATGGTAAGAAATAGTTTGATCATCATTTCCATTTGCAAATTTTATCAAAGTACAATCTATTCAAACAAAGATGTCATTCACTAAGACACACCACACTATGGGCATTCACACTTCTAAGTTCTATGTCTAAATTCATGAAATAAAACTAACAGAGTCTAGTTACTATGGAATGAAAAGTTATGTGGATTGTGCATCCAAGTGTCATATTTATAGGGCTACTCAAGTCTCAAGATATTGTATCAATGATGAAATAGCATGTGCTACAATATCATATCATGATATTGTTAATACGATATCATTACTCATAAAAAATTTGACTTATCGATTACTCAACAATTACATAGATGATATAGCTATTAAGTCCAAAATGGTCATAAGCCATGTGCATGACCTTTACGTTGTTTTGAAATGATGTCTCAAATACAAGCTAAGGCTTAACCTAACTAACTATTTATTTGGGATAAAAACCACTAAGATGCTTGGCTTCATAGTATTTAAAGTAGGAATACATGTTAATCTTAATGAAGTTAAGGCCATATCCAACTTGTTAGCACCAACCAACCTTAAGCAGCTTCAAGGATTACAAGGTATATTGCAATTTATCTATAGGTTTATCTCTAGGCTTACAGATAAGCTAAAATTCATGCAACACTTTATTAAGAAAGGAGTTCACTATGAGTGAATAGCTCAATCCCAAGAACCCTTTGAGAGCCTTAAGCAAGAGTTAGCACAACTACTAAAACCTTATCCATCATAAGAGAATAAGCCTTTTTATATCTACCTTGCTATCTTTGACATGTCCATTACCTCTCTACTTTATCAGAAATGAGATGATGAAGTATATCTTCCTATATACAACATAAGTCTTGCATTAGTTGCCCATGAGACTTGATACACTAAAGTGAAGAAGTATTATCTAGCCCTAGTCGTCTCACTAGAGAAATGGAGACACTACCTCTTTAGGACCCAAGACAATGTTCTATAAGGACAACATACTTAGAGACATAGCGACCAATATTTATGAGAGTAGTCATATCACTCATTGGAAAGCCATAACAACTGAATTTGACCTTCATTTCATATCTCAAGCATCAACAAAAGGGCAAGCAATAGCCATATAACTTATTGTTTCACTGATCAAGGACCATGTGTCCATAGACCCCAAATTCCCTAATGAGCATGTAAACATTATTTTCAATGTACCCAAAGACTATGAGGTGATCATATACTTTGATAGAGCTTCAAATGGCCATGGGGCTAGTGCTGCTACTATCATAACACTCCCATTTGGTAAAATCCAATCATTCACTTACTATTTTGAATTTCCATGTATCAAGAACATAGCAAAGTATTAAGGATTGATTAAGGGAATGATGATAGCTCGTGAACAAAAAATCAAGTATCTCATGATCAAAGATGATTCAAAACTTGTGGTCAACCAAGTAATGGAGGTTTATGGATGTAAAACTAAACATTTCCAACCTTATTATGACTTAGGAAAGAAACAGGTGCAACAATTTATTGATGTTGATATCCAACATGTACCCTGAATTGAGAACATGCTAGCTAATTCCATTACAACCTTAGCTCTCAATGTAACACCTAATGTTTTTAGTAAGTTTCCTACCTTAACTTTAGAATGTGTTATTCCTATCATGTAGAATACTAAAAACTTTATAGCCTTCGTTAGTACCACCCCTTCATAGGAATGGTATGACGATATCAAACTTTACCTCATGCATGTTGAATCTCCACAAGGCGTAACTACTTCTCAAAAGGACATTGTATGTAAAAGATCAAAATAATTTATCATCGTAGGCAATAACACATGATTTCTATGGTCTTATGATGACATATTGTTAGTGTGCTTAGGAAAAACCTAAGTTTGCACAATCCTTAAGCAAGTTCATAATGGTGTATGTGGAGGACATATAGGACCTAGAGCCATGATTCCTAAGATTAGATGGCTATGCTATCACTGGTCTCATATGGAAAATGATTTCTTATAGAAATCTAAGATCTATGACACTTTTCAACAGCATAACAACCTAATACATGTGCCAAAAACTAAGTTACACACTACTCAAATAACTTGGCCATTTCAATGATGGAGGTTGAATATCATTGGAGCTATAATTCCTAAGTCTTTTGTAGGGCATAGCTCCATCATCACTACAATAAAATACTTTACAAAGTGGGTTGAAGCTATTTTCCGTAGGAAAACAACATCTCAACAAGTCTGTAGATTTATACTCGATAACAGAGTAGCCCATTTTGACATACGAATGACCATTGTCATGGATAATGAACCATAGTCTAGTAGCTAGGAAATTAAAGCCTTTTTTCAAAACCCAGGCATTAAAAATTCTTTTTCGTTATCCTACTACCCTTAAGCCAATGGACAAGGTGAACCTAACAACAAGGCCATCATAAACTTACTAAAAAGATGCTAAATAATAGTAGATGCAAATGGCATTAGTGGCTTGTCCATGCACTTTGGGCTTATTGAACAACCTACCAAAATGCAACTAGTGTAACCTCATATAGCTTGGTTTATGGTTCTAAAGTTTTTTTTCCTCTTGAATTGTAGCTTCCATCACTAAGGGTAGCCCTATCAGACTTCATCAATGATGAACATAAAAAGGACCTACATACTATGGATCTAGACTCGATGGAAGAGCAATGGGTGTAAACTCTTACTCACATCAAGCATTACTAGGAAAGGTAGAGACAATAGCACCACCATGACCTAAACAAACAAAAGATCAAGAAGGGAGACTTAGTTCTCAAAGTTATCCTTGAGCATATAGACAAATTATTAGGCAACTAGGAAGGGCCTTTCTTGATTACCAAGGCCTATAGCAATGGAGCCTTTAGAATATCAAACGTGGATGGGAATGAATTGGCCAATCTGGTCAATCATTCCTATCTAAAACTTTATTACATCTAACATGATTTCTTTACAAGTATCTACATTGACATCCATGGCCACATTGATTGATAACAAGTGATCCAAAAATCTTTTCTCCACCTTTCTTTTCCTAAAAAATGGGCTGAAAAAACTTTGTAACATCTATAATGCAAGATGTAGATCCCTTTGGGATGCAACAATTGTGACCTTCGATGGCCTAGTTTGTTGGTTATTTCATGTATTCCTATGCATTGCATTATGACAACATGCATTCTTTGTCTTGTTTTATTATTCTCTTCGATTTGTTCTTGCAAGATTAAGCCTAGACTCATCGCAAAGGTGCAACTCATCACATAAACAAGTCACCATGTGACCTTGATGCATAAAAATTGGTGAGTTTGTCTTATTGTACCAAAGTGCTTGTTTTATAACCCCTATCATTACTTCCCTTAGAACCCAATCCCGTAGCCTAATTATGACCTTTCTTATCCTAAATAACAATGGTAACCTATCTTTGACACTCATGAATTATGGACATTTTACATCTCCTTCATCATGCTCTACCATCAAATCCATTGAATGTAACACATCTCATTTAATGGGAAAACCAAATCAAATGAAGCCTTGGTAATGAAACTAGATCAATATTTCATTCTCTAAAAAAATGAAAAAGCAAATTTCCGAGAAGTCAAATAACCAATGAAGACAAAAAGACAAACCAATGTGTCTAAACATGCAAAGGGAGGAGCCTAATAGCCAAAGGAACCTTAGAATGAGGTGTTGGTTCCTCAAAAACGTTACTGAGTGGCCAACACTTCAAGGCATAAAGTGCAAAGCCTTAATTGATTATTCAACATGTCAATGACATATCATATCATGATTTCAACTTATGAAATTCATTGTTAATCCTCATGACCATTTCCTATTGACCAAATGTAACTTGCAACTTTTACCACCTCATCATAACCTTATCCCATTATTACAAAGCACTATTTAGCATGGCTTGATACTACATAATCAAGCATGAAGAGGAAACATTGGTGATGGACTCCCAATGATGTTTTGTATTCTTTGTTAATGTCTCTCAGGTCAGTTCTCCAAACATTAACAAAGAGGGGCCAATAAAACACCACCTAGAAAATGAATGTTGTAACCTATAATCTTCACCATTCAACTTGAAGTAAAAGTTTATTGTAAATGTAAGGTTGGTAGTCCATAAGAGATAATCTTGCATACTTTAAATTTTTTGGGTTGAAAAATGCCTCATAAGTTACTACTACCTCACTTCCCAAGTGGAAAAAACAATGTCATGTCTATATTTGAGCTTGGAAAGACTCAAATATACTTTAAGCATTTTTTTTTTGCAATTCAATAAAGCCTACAATTCTTTTGCTATGGAAAATTTATTTCAAATTTAATTTCTATGTTTATTTTCATTTAAATTTGCAACTTCATTTTGGTTTTCTATTTTCATTTAAATTTTTTAAGTCCTTGGGTGATCGGCCAGACCATCCAAAGTACCTTAAATCCTATTTCTCAAAGGCCCTTGGGATTCCAAGTCAAAAACTATTTCTACATTCAAGATCTTTGGTTTTCTTCTAATGATCAAAATTTTGGGGTCGCAATGATGAAGAATTGATAAAATTTATTTGATTTTTGAGAGGAAATTGATTGGTTCTATCTTGATAACCTTTGGCCTTCTTGGTTGATTATTAAAATCGACATGTTGAGATCTAGCTTTTCATAGAGGTGAATGGTGAAAACGAACTTATGTAGCTAATCCAATTTATTTGGGAAAAGGCTAGGATGATGATGATATTTAATGAATTTGATGAAGTTGATGATGAAATGATGGGATTAAATGTAGATGTTGATGAATGAAAATTATTGATAAATGTTGAAATTTCTTGAAGTGATGAATGTAAAATTGATAAAATGATCATGATCAATAAAATAGTGATGAATTGATAAATAATGAAATTAAGGACAAATTTTGATGGATTAATAAAAGAAATTTCATAGTTCAATATTATTGCTAATGCATCTTTTGCAACATATTTTTCCCATATATTTAGAGCCATTTTATCGTGTCATAGTGATATATGATGGTACATGTCCTTTTTCATGGAAATAGACTTGAAATTAAAGAGACCTAAGAGATTAGGATTACTATTTAGTTACATTCACCCATCAATATTTTATAAAAATGAAAATAAATGAAATTTCCTATTTTTCTATTTGTTATAAAAATTCAAATATAAGTTACATGACTTTTGTGGCTAATTTACAAAAATTTATTTTGTCTTTACTTGATCGTTTTCTTCTCTTCAAATTTGATCTTTATCTTCATGGTTCTACTTGATTTTTCTACACTTGCATATTTAAATATGGTATTTTATAACTTTTGAATTTTGATTTATGATGCCTAATTTTTCTTTTAAGTTGGAATCCACAAGATGGACATGAAAATTAAGGTAAGGGAAATAAGTCCAAGTGCATACTAGAACCAACATATATTAGCTTTATATCAACTAGAAGATGTAGTCAAGTAATGGTGAAATGTAAAACAAAGAACTAGTCACTAGGATGATGATGAAATATAATGGAAATAAATTATTAAAATATTTAAAGAAAGATATCTTTCCAAATCCTATAAGGAGAAGAAAGAAGATGAATTCAATTGATTGTTTTGTAAATCCTTGGCTATCCATGAGTATAATAATAAGTTTATTGAATTATATGAATAAGTTCCTTATAGTTTGTAAATTGGAGAGAATTTCACTAGAATATTTATAAAGTATGTGAGGCCCTCCATTAAAAACATAGTTGTAACATTAACTTTCGATTCTTATGAGAAGGCACTAGCTAAGCTCATTAATATGGAAAGGAAGCAAATGAATGACATTTCTTAAAGGGATAGGAAGAAAAATAAAGGAGAACCATTTGAAGCTAATTAGGGGAAATTCAAACGACCCAAGGAATCAAGTGGACTAATACAATAGTAGTCCAATGGATTTAATAAATGAGTTCAACCATTTAATTCTTGATTTTTGCAAGAATATAATATTTTCTTTTATTGTAAATAAACTAATAATTATAAAAGCAACTATTTCAACCTACTTCATAGAAAAAGTAATACATAAATTAAGAGGATGAAACTGATGGCTAAAGGAATACCTATTACGGCTGACTTGATTTCTTTGAAGAATTTCATTAAAATGTTTAGGAAGAAGAAAATTTATTTTTTGGTAGTTGTTAAATTAGAAAAAAAAATATGCTATTGCTAATATTCTACTACTTAATAAATTCCTATATGTATTTACAAAATAATTACTAGGGTTGCCACAAAAAAGAGAAATAGAAGTAGAGATAGCTCTCAAACCAAGGACAAAATCAATTTCTAAGATACCATTCACATGTCGCCAATTGAATTACCCAAGCTTAAGATAGATGTGTAAAACGTTTTTGATAAAGGTCTTGTTCAACCTAGTGTTTCTTCATGGGGCATAGTAGTATTATTTATGAAAAAGAAAGATGCAAGCTTAAGGCTATGCATTAAGTACAAATGTTTGAATCAAGTTAAATAAAAAATAAATATCTTATATAAAAAAAAATTACTTATTTAATCATTTTAT
>MNCI01038047.1:43411-56272 GCA_015680685.1 Gnetum montanum | reverse complement strand
GTGTATTGAAGGAGATGAAGCTTGGAAGATCCTTTTTAGGCATAAAATCTCGTGTTTTGGTATTCACCATAGATGGCAAAATACTCATTGGAGCAATTGGATCATTAGTGAAGGCTCTCAGAAGATCAAAGGTTCTTTCTTGTTTGAGCAAATTTGGCGATGTTGGAGCCAACTTAGAGGTTTGTTGCAATGGAAACCTTCCTAAATAAGCTTGCACTCTCTGTCGACACACTCGATCTGGTGGTCTCCTATTTTTAAAAAGAATGTAGGTTGTCTTTATGATGAATTCTCTCATAGAGCCAATCGTTTTGCTAACCACAATCTTCACCATATTGATTAATTATATACTGTTAGAAATGATTCTCCTACCCTCTCTTGGACACATGCGAAAGTAAAATGGGGGTTTCAAAGACAAGATATTATCATTTACCAACACATTGAGCAAGTTCTCTCCAACTTTTCTGTGCATAAGTTGCATACTAATACTCCTTGGTATGATGATTGGTTTTGGCCTGACAGTACCCCTCTTCGCTCTTTACGCATCTCTAAAGCCAAATCTTGGTTTCATGCGCAAGATTTTCAATTCTCCACTCTAAATAGACGTTAGAGTTTACATCTTCAGGACCACCACCAGTGGAAAACTATTTTTCATCAGATTTGGACTTCCAACGCCCAACCTAAACACCATTTCTTTTTTTGGTCCTTGGTTCATCAAAGTCTTCCCATCGGACATAGGCTTCATTTCTTAAGAATTGATCATCCTAAATGCCCCATTTGTAAAGCAGATGACTCTTTTCAACATATCTTTTGGTATTGCTCATTTTCTCAACACATTTGGAAATGGTGTTAATCTCTCAAGTCTTCCTTCCTAACCATTTTACTATTTTCCTCGATGTATCTTTCAAGATGATTGTGTTAACCGTCACCTTCAAAACACCTGGAAAATCGTTTTATTTGAGATTATCTTCTCTATTTGAAAATGTTGCAAAACACAAACTACAATGAATTTTGACTATAATATTACCTTTTTCTAAATAGTTTCTGTTGGTCTCCTTTTTCAGCTGTCGTCCCAGGGGTGTGCGATAAGTTTGTTTGTCTTGTTGCAGGTGACTTCCAACCCAAATTCTAAATTGCGCAAACAGCAGCGGAAGAAATGTGGGAAATAATTCATGAGAAAACGCTGGCTTGTAAGGCAGTTCCGTTTTGGAACAAAAGAGAAATTTTCGGTTCTGAAGATATACTCTGGAAAACCAGCGCATTGGGTATTTTGGCTCAGCAGGTTAGCGTTTATGGCCCTGGTAGTCCGTTCTATCAGTTTGGAGGATATTGCAACCTCCATAGCTGTTCCAACGACAGACGAAGTTCCTGCAACAGTCACCTGCAAAAACGTCGGAGACACGGCCAAGAATATTCCAGAAAGAAGAGAATATGAAAAGAGGGTAATACACAATATACCATCATTTGGAAACAGGGTTGAGAGATTACATACAAAGCTGCAAGAAAAGAGAGACAGAGACACAGAGAAAGGAAAATGACACACATATATGCTGAACACGGATGTGTGTCTTATTTTTCTCTCTCCGTATCTCTTTGTGTCTCTGCCTCTCTTTTCTTGCCTACTTTTTGTGCTTATTGTTCTCTGTATTGCTGTCTCATTTGTGCATATGTTTTCTCCGTTTCTTCGCCATCAAGACTCTCGCTGACACCATTCTGTATGAAACAGCTTTCAAATAAAGTCATGGAGAATAATGTTGTGGAAAAGCATATCTTTTCATCTTTTATTCTTGTTTCTAATTTGACTTGTGTGAAACAAATAATTTTAGAATAGAACATGTAATTCTGGTTCTCAATAATGTTAAGGCCTTTTCCTGCAAGACTGGTAAGAGGCAAACTAGAAAAGTACCGACTGAAACCTTAATGAGATTGATTCAAAATGGATTATACGTGAATTAAAACCCTTATTGACATTGTTTCAGTTGAATTGGGTGAATTCAAACCTTTCTCAATTTTCACCTTTAAATTGTACAGCTTGTAAGCCATATAAATTTCAAAACTAAGAACCTAAAATTCATGATGATACGATTTAAAGGTGTCTGATATTGGAAAGGGAAAAAGGTAAAATCTCTACAAATTCAATTTTAAATATAATATCAGCAAAATCTTGTATCTTTATTGTTTAATTAACAAATATGGTCTTGTGATTAGTATTAACCTCATCGGCTACTTGAACCGTTGTTTCACCTAAACTTCTGATTTTAGTATCACATGCTTATACACACATATATATTGTAACTCTCAGCGTACATCTTTTATGTTACATAAGCGGATATGATGTTTCACCATATGTTCATGGACTTTTGGTATAACCAGCTTATGGACTTTTGGTATAACCAGCTTATGGAACTAATACATGGAAAAGCTGATCTTATTATGATCTAACAGGACATGATGTACATGCAGGAAAATGAACTTGTAAGGTCTATCACAGCACAGAAAAATGAGTCCATGATAATGAATACCTGGAAAAATTTTCTTGAAGACACATGGATTTTGAGGTCTTCTCAAGTTCACTATCATGAAGAGGCTTTAACGTGAGTGGAGAGTTATTCTATGATTTTTCCAATGTTGATGGAATCATAGTGCAAAAAGAGATTTTATGTTTCAAAGTTTGGACGCATCAAGGAAGCTTGCAATATAAGTTATTATTTCAAATCTTCTTTTTTTTCTTTTTTTCTTTTTTGCCAAATGTCTTTTTAGGAATGAGTTGGAAGGAGTAAATCAAACACTTGTAGATACTCCTTTTACCGACCTGTCCTCTTATAAGGTCTCTTTCATTATGATTGACTGCATGTTACATCCTAATATTTGATAATTTCTTTCCTGATTAAGTTTTTTATCATTGCTTGTGTTTTTCTTAAGATATCCACATCTTGAAATTATTATTGTTTACTTATTTCTGCAGGATCAGTTGCAAATCCTGTTACAAAAGATGGGACTTTGTAGGCAGTGCATAAATTATGATTGACTGCAGAAGTGGATTAATACACCAGATACGCTGATTTTCCTTTTTTCTTTGGGTTTGGAAATTTAATGGCCAGATGATGGAAATGTCAATTTTTTAAATGTCAATTTTTTAACTTCAGAAATAAGGTTGAATCAATAGCCTGATGATGTAGAGAAACTTTTGCAAGAAAGAAGAAAAGCAGAAGAAGCGTACATTTTAGTAGAATCTCAGGTGATTTTCCGTTTTAGCTATTTAAACAACGGAGTAATCTGTGAAATTGATACATTCATAATTGAAATTATATATCNGAGTAATCTGTGAAATTGATACATTCATAATTGAAATTATATATTTGTACATATGATTTATATTTAGGAAAATTAGTTGCAATGTGGTTTGTGTTAAGAAAATATTGAACTGTGGTGGAACAAAGGTTTCTGTTTTACGAGATCTTGCTTTTGAAATTTCTATATGAATAAGCAGTTTTCTGTATATGTACATGCATTTTAGGTTAAGTGGGTGCTCTTTTAAATGCACACGAACATGTTGCCTAATCTTGGTTGCTTCAATTCAAACCAAGTTATGGCATTTCTTTTCCCGACAAAGTTGACTGAAACACTTTTTATAAATTTAAGAAAAGGCGTTTGTTTAAAAAACAAAGTAATTTTTTGTTTAATAGAGCAAGGTATGTTACTTTTGTTGTTGACAAGTTGATCAGCATCAACATTAGATTCACCTGGCCATCGGAGCTGGTTTCATTCATTCTTCTTCTTTTTTTAAGATTTTTTTTCTTAAAATTCAGTCATATAGAAAAGATTACTGGTTCAATAAGCAATTTGTTGGCCTGGTGTGCAGCATTCATTAAATCATACATTGTAACTAGCTTGTCTGGCTGGTGTCTCATTTTGTTTGATTTCAAACATTTAGGTATCCTGACATCCGAACAATGCGTTCCTATCAGATTCCTTCTCTTTGTTAGAGTTAAATCCCTTTAATTGATTGTAGAATTTTGAATGTTTGAGTGACGTTCCTATCCTCCGTGGCTATTCCCTGTCTTTTCTTGCGGTTACTACATAACACTGTCACCAAGGGTTCGAAACATGTTTTATTAACTATATTGCTGCATGGTAACAAATTGTTTTACATTGACTTGTATGTACACTTGATGAGTTTATCCTTGCTCATGGCAGTAGTTTTTGGTCTTACCCTGATGGCTTTCTCAAGCTTCTGGTATACTATCAATCATCTATATCACATTTTCATTATTTGAACTATTTTTTCCCCAATAGGCAATTTCAATAGTGGGTGTCGTTGATAATTTGAAAGCAGAATTTTATTATACCCAAGAAGAAAGTTTCTCCAGGTATGTCAGGCTTCAATTCATGAACCGATAGTTTATTGCCATGAAAGAAGCGTAGATGTATAAATTAGGATTTGTTAATACTTTGTTATATGACAGGTTTAACTATAATTATTTTGTAATTTACTAGACAGCGTATATCTAAATGTTATTTACTGCAAGAAATGTGATCCATCTATTTGTTGTCTTGAAAACATTGTTTACAGAGCTACTGAGAAAGGTTTGGAAGCGGTTGGCTGGATAGATCAAATCAAGCGAGACTTTGAGACATTTAAAAGCCAGTTTTACAATGGGAGCCTGTTGCTTCCAGGGAAGGTACTAACTCTGATGAGAAAGAAGAATCAGTAGAATGGCAACCGGAAAAGAGTCAGGAACATTCTACAGTAACAATGAAACTATGATTCAAGGTAGTCAAGATCACATAGCAAAAGCACATTCAAATTTTTTATATTATCAGAAAACCCTTTTTGTAATTAAAGATGAAGCAATTTGCCCATTCAAATTTTGGATATTATCAGAAAACCCTTTTTGTAATTAAAGATGAAGCAATTTGCCTCTTCTCCATAGAAAGAATGATACATTTCATGTTATAAGATGGTGAAAATGTTGGTTTATACATCAAAATTTTATGATCATTTCAGGAAAAAAAATTAGATGATAGAGGAGATAAAGTGAACTGAGTCACTTTTCTTGGTGCCGAATAAGGCTTTTATGAATGTCCATATGGTCTGCTAAGTCAATGTTTAGTGCATCTGCTGTCCTTCAAAGAACTTCTAGCTTACCTCTATTCCATCCACTCCTAAGAAACACTTTAAAGACTTTTCTGTAAGCTTTGACTTCATATCTTCGGATATGTACAGACCAATCATTTGTTTTTCTTCTTTTCAAAGAATCATCTTCATCTTCTATCTTATTGTTCTCCCATTCCAGTGATGAAGTAGTTGGTTGCCTAGTTTGTTTTGATTTCCTGGAAATCCTTTGATTTCTCTGATGTGAATTGCCACTTTCAGGCCATGCACTCAAAGCATCTGAAGGATCAGATTCCCCTTCAATAATTCTGTCTGTTCTTTGTTTCCTGAAACAATCATAACATAAATGAGACAAGTAGGGACTGAAACCCAGAAATTGAATATGTGCAATAAATTGATAATGACTATAATTGAATTCTGCTGTCCAATCAAGTGACTCCTTTATCATCTTTGACCCTTCCAAACCATTAACCTTCCTAAAAATAACAATGAACACAAACAAAAGAATCTAACAGTTAAACAAAATTCTTTGTTTGGATCTTTCAAACTAAGACCTACTTATGTTTTATTACAATTGCTTCATTGCTACAAGTTTATAAGTCATCATTTCAAACATTGTCAAAGAAAATGAGGATACCCATCATCCCAAGCTAATAAAAGGGAAAATGTCATAAATAGACAGTAGTAAAACCATAGTTTATAAAGCAGCGAATCATAGACAGAAATTAAAATCCAATTGTTAGAACTGCTTTATTAGAAAAACTTTCTAAGTCAGTAGTATTGTCAACAAATGTTTATGCCTAACATGCTGAAGCTGATACAGGGAAAAAATCATAACCAGGAATTCTAAAAACTCCAACTCATAAAACAATGAACATGATTAATAAGAATAGGAATCAAACATGGTCAAACATAGGTATATCTAAGATCCTAAGGCTGACAGAAGGAAAAACATCATAACCTAACAATTTGTTTATTCAAATGGCAAAAATGATTAAATCTTAACTACTCCTAACATAAGTATCCGGTCTCATCTTCCAAGCACGTTTTGAGCATGTCCTAACACTTCTGGGTTACCAAACGTTAAGCGTCACTGGGTTTACCAAGTGTTTGATTTACATTCGAGATGGTCGTACTTATGGCCTTTACGAACTAAGAATGAGCAATAGCGATTGAAATAATAATAGCAGAAACTTAAGTAATTATCAAAGCAATTAACAAAGCCTAAACATGTTAAACTACTGAATGCATAAAATAGCTAAGTCCAAATGCTGCAAGGAATGCTTGAATAGTTCGTCTTTATTGCCGTCACGCAAATGGGCTCAGATACATAAACCCTCGAATAAAGAGCCGATCACTTTTCTTACACCTGTTGCGGGCACTTGGGAAAATATTCTAGCTCCTACGAAACAAACTGCAAGAGCTTCGCTACAACTAACTGAAAGGTATCTAAATGAGGCGGAAGGCCCTCTTATTTATAGGCCAAAATAGGCTTCGCGTAAATGGGGCCACGTCGACACATGGAAGGCTACGTCGACGGGGCCGTGTCGATGCAACCGCGTATATGCGGCCCTGTATATGTGGCCTAGTTGACACATCGACTTAATGACACTTCATCATACCCCCACGACTAAGTAAAAACTTGTCCTCAAGTTACTCTACAATTTGGAAGGTATGGACTTTTATTAACAACGCACATGACTTGACACAACATTGACTTGACCAAGTGCCCGAGTTACAGAGAAGGACAAATTACAAAAATGGCGGTGTTCAGAGACAAAATTGAACACCTCGCTGGTCCTGGAGCCTCTACTGTATAGGATGATGCACAAAATTACTGGAGAAGATCACATCATCCCTGGGGGCAGTGGTTCTGATGGACCTTCTCCAGCCTCTAGCCCATGCATTGGTGGCAACATGAATGACAGTTGTCCTGCGGCAGCTGCAACTTCTGGAGGTAGCTGGAAAGCCTCCAAGAGAGCCCTCATTTTTTCCTCTTTGCTTCTAGGATCACTCACTGTCCAGGTAGCTTCTCCAATGTGTGCTGGAACTGGAACTTCCCAAGGGCATGTCAACGTTGGAAGGAGTTCTTTTAGGTTGACAAACCAGGCTATGAACTGCTTGCGTTCGATGTCAAATGCTCGGATTGATGCCTGCAGCTGCTGGTAGTCATTCATTCTACGGGCCAAGTGCTCTGCGACTGTACGTTGTCCTTCAAAGCTTGTGCAGAGAACCTTGAGTTTCGTGTTTGCCATTTCCAACTTCTGCTTTGTTGCCTTATGTGCCTGAAACTCACCCTCATATAGGAAATACAAGGCGGCCACTTGCTTTTCTAACTCTGACCGCAGTCTCCCGGCTGTGAGCATAGCCAGGTTTGCATATCGAAGGTTGGCGAGGTCCATATATTCTGTCATCTTCTCAATCTACAGCTCCTTAAGGCAGATTTCAGCTTGATTGTAGTCATTCAACCCATCGAAGATAGGTTGCCATGCATCGCCTCCCTCTTGGAGCTACTAGAGTGCTTGGTTCATTTTGGCCTTTGCGACTTGAATATGTTTTTCGTTTACTTCCTTCTGCAATCCCACTTGGTCCCTGTCATGATTTTTGGTGTTTTCGAATTTCAGGGCCTCATTCTTCCAAGTGGCGATTTCAATTGCAGACTTCTGTCGCAACACCCGAACCTCCTCCATTCACAAACAACCTTCTTACGTCAGCATTCACCCTAGCTAGTTCATCCTGCTGCTGGTGGATAAAATTTTTCATGTGTTCGTTCTCTGCACCAACATTACGCAGGCGATGAACCTCTGTGGTCAGTTGCACGTTCTCCTGGCAAACCTCCGTCAAGTCCTTGTCTAAGTAATATGCTCGGACGTCTGCCAAGGACTTGTCAAAGATCGCTGTTTCTCGCACATCCTCGACGACCTGAAGTTTAAGTTCAAGCTATTGAAAAGCTTCATCCCTGGTGATTTCACGGTCGAGGATGGCTGGATCAGCAAGTTGAGCTCTTAATTGGGCCACCTTTGTTGCCAAGCGTTGACAAGCGGCTTGAGCAGTTTCAAGTTGTCCTTCCAAAATGAGGCTCTTGCCCCTTGTCGAGAGCAGCTCCGACTGGGTTGCAGTAATGTTGTTTGGAAGGTCAAAGACATCCGAAAGTGGTTGCCTGGTTCCCACCAGTCAGTCCAATAACTCCTCGTGTTGGGCTGCATCAATTTTGCTACGCGAAGTTCCAGCAGACACCTGTACATCTTGTAGTCCATGAATGTTTGGTACAGGTGCTGCCGGTGCATTGAGAGCCATAGCAATTGTGTCAGTAACCACTTTAGCCGTAACCTCCTATCCTTGGTGTTGCATCACCAAGACCGTTGACCCCTTCACCATCTTCCAAGTGTACCGAGAAGGTAACAGCATTTCCTAAAATTTCAGGGAATAATTGTTGGGTTGATACTATTACCTCTCGAATGCTTGGATCTGTTCTGGTTGGCACTTGTGCTCGGGCGACAAAGAATATTGACCCTGCCCTCTCAAGCAAGCTAACTGATTGAGCCACTTGCTCCAGGTGGCTCATGGCAGTGTGATAGACCGAAGGGTCTTCTCCTCCACTAGTCCTGTTGAATTGCTCTTGCTGGCTCAAGAGCATTTCCTGGATCTCGCGGATGTATTCTACTATGGTTTGTGAGCCTAGCTGCATTGTTTGTGCAGGTGGTGGAGGTGGTTGTTGCTCCTCCTCTATCTATGTGGCGATAGGAGTTTTATCCTTGATCATTTCTTGCCAAGAGGCAATTGGGACGTGTCGGATTACATCATTGGAGTATTGTGCTATCCCTGCCTGTTTGCACAACTTTCAAATTAGGCAGGGAAAGGGGAGAGCTCGTCTTCCACATTCGTTCTCAGCGAACCTGTTTTCAATCTCCAAAAATAGCAGCTGTGGAAGACTCATTGGGAATTTCCCACTCAAGGCGGCACATCCATGATCGAAGAAGGCTGTGATTTTACTAGGTGATGAGTGGCGAGGTACCCCTACACTCAACCATACGAAACGAGTGTAGCACGTGCGATCCGGTCGAACTTCGCAGACTAAATGCCTAAACGCCCCATGGAACACTTGGGGTTAATCATTCATTGTCTTCCCAAACTTACTTGTTGTTGTCCCGGTGTATGGTTAAGTAAGTCCGAGGTATATGATTTTTATGGTCTTTTATGGGTTTTCTCCTATGCTATCAAGGTGAAGGGTTGAGAGAGCTAACTAACTTTAACTAAGGGTCTAAGTCTAAGTTAACTAGTGTCAGCATCCGTTCCCACTTACCGTACACACCCTGAACTATGCAACTGTGGCTACCAAACGCTAATCGTTACTAGGATCACCACACGTAACGCATGTGCTCGAAGTAGTCGTACTAAGGTACCTAATTAGCCTAAACGTGATGAGCAACCGATTCCTTAACTAGCCGTACACATCTGTAGATGCTTGTAATCAAGTCGTACTCATGCCGTGCTAATGCAAGTAATAAATAACATGTAATAAATCCTATTCCATGCACTGCAAGGTTTATCCACAAAGCTCATCTTTATTTCCGTACACACCTTGCGTTTAGGTACAAAGCTGCTCGAATAAAGATCCGTTCACTTGGGGACTCCTACTACGGGCACATGGAAAATATTCTATCTTTGGAGTGATCAAACTGCCAGAGTTTCCCTACTTTAAGCCTAGGATGAAAAATAAGGGGAGTGTCACCTCTTATTTATAGATTTGGCGACGGACCGCAATATCGCGTATGCAATATCATAGGGGACGACGCGATATCGCATATGCAATATCGCATGAGATGCGATATTGCGACGGCCGCGATATCGTGTACGCGATATCGTATGCATGCGATATTGCATCTCATCATACCCCCATGACTGAATGAAAACTCGTCCTCGAGTTCCTTACAATAATATTGGGAAGGTATGAAATTATTGAGGGAAATGGAACTAATGGGATGACATGTGAACGGATCATTATTACAAGACTTGACAAAACTGGTGTTCATGACAACAAGGGTGAACACCTTATTACAATGACATCAAGCCTTAGTTGGCAGCTGAGAAAGAGAGAAAGAAAGAAGTGTTGCTACTGCCAATTTCAAGATTGCACCTTTGTTGTCCATCTGTAAGCGCTTCATCGATCTTGCTCCTTGCATCACTGCTTCCAGCACGGCTCCATTCCAAGTGGTTCCTCCAAATCCAATCCGTTGTTTGTATTATCGCCATCTGCACCCACAACACAATCACATATTAGCAAGGGTAAATGAATCATCATGTAATTAATACCTTGCTTCGGTGTAGGTCCATTGGCTAGGTTGTGGTATGGCTGATATGGATCTAGGAATATATTAATGATAACTACCGAAGGTGTAGGGGTTAGGAAGAAAATCAAAAATCAAAAATTTCAAGGCTAGAAGAGAAATCGAAAAAATCAGGCCCCGTACCCCCATGACTAATTGTGAACCTCCGGTAGCATTAGAATGGAGAAAGAAAAGGAGTAAGAAAGATAGATAAAAAGAGACAACTATGGCAGCAATGAAATGGATGTCAAGATAGAAATGAACAAAAGAAAGTAGATTGCAAAAATGTTAGGGAAAAGAATTTAACTAATGCTCCAAATAGGAATGTCAGTGGGTCCTCCTCAAAGCAGGCTCATGCCCTTAATGCCCTGACAAACCCACATTCAAAGAGTCTGTAGGCCCTGGGAATGTCATTTGGAACAAGAGTTAAAGTCTTAACCACAAGAATTTACCAAAAAGTAAATAATGCATCAACCAAAATATATACACTAATGATACAACTGGCAATGAGGTGAACAATGGAGAGAAGAGAATGAAATGAAATCCCAAGAACAAGGTGGCGTATAGCCACTTGTGTGTTTGATGATTAATGTGACTTGGCAAATCTCATTCCAACTTCGGCCTCAAACCAACCACATCCAGTGACTTCACATCAACGCATTCGGTTAAACCATCCACTTGGACAATAAGAATGCACTCTCTAAGAGCCACCACCATTCCGACGAAACAAAGGAGAGAATGGGAAGCGAGACGGGCCTTAGTTAAAGGAAACACTTTGGGTTCCATAACCAGTGCTTGTAACCCAAGTTTATTTGTCTAAGGGGTGTGCTTTGAATTCTCACTTCTTTTTTTGTGTTTTGTGTTTTTATGCATGAGAACCACACCATGCAAAGACTTCTTGTTTTTATTGTCTCAGCTTCCGATAATTGGGTAACATTGGAACGACAGAAAACTCAAGAAGAAATATTCAAGCATCCAAGAGAATGACCAACACAAAAGCATCAAGTTCCCTTGAAGTCACACCCTTTTCAATCCTTGAGTCTTTGCTTAGTTTGAGAAATACCCAGTCACCGATTCGTTAAAGTTCTTATTAGAAGGTGACTGTACATTTCCAAGCTGAGAGAGACCATAGAAACTGGTGGATGGATGGATGAAGTGAACTCATTGCCTGCCATATCAAAAGAAACATACCTTAGTATCAACATTGTGATTTAAAGGTAAAAACCAAACATTAGCAATTAATAAGAAAATAGTTCATACCATCATTCCGAACACTTATGATGGAACAAACTTACATGGTGGAACACAAACACAAAAAAATTGGAAAAGTATAACAATGTTGTAAAAAAAAACTAGAAAAGTTAAAGAAATTTGTAAAACAAAAATCGAAAAAGAACTGAGGGCCCCATATGATCAGCATAGGTGGCCATCTCCCCCATGACTGAGTCATAAGGGAGAGATCCGCAATGATGAGTGCCTATTTGAATTTCTAAGAAGTGTCCAACTTCTCCCAATTGATGATCTTAGATTAAGGGGTGGAAGTTGGCGATGCTCATATTCCAATGTGTCTATGCCTTCGTTGTTGGCATGGGTTTCCTTAGTTCATTCCATGCACATTTTTCTGCTCCTTCGAGTAGCTGTCAACCACAAGGTGTCTACTACTTCTTGTGTGGTTGCTACATACAGGCATCTTTGTTGCATAGTTTCAAGGGCACACCTGTTACATGGAGGCATTATTTCCATGTCATCACCTAATGAATCACTGTATGTGATGCATGGAACTTTCCTCTTCTCGATCTTTCCACAAATGTTTATCTTAGAGATTTTCAAGGAAAGATCGCAAATCCTAAGGCATGTGTCTACTGTGCTTAGCCATGCCCTTCCCATTATAATTGGGAAGTCCCCTTCATTGTTGTTAACTTCAATCACTAGGAAATCAGTTGGGTCAGACCAATCACACATGGTGGTAATGATGTCCTCCACCAATCCTATGGGAATGGTGATGGACTGGTCTACCAACTCTAGTTGAATGTTGTTCTTTTTAAGTTGTGGCAAGTTCCAGGCATGGTACATCTCACGTGATATTAAGTTGACTCCGGAACTTGAGTCAAGAAGAGCCCTATGTGGTTTGTTTCTGATGATTTGTAAATAGATTAAGGGACTCCCAGGGTTAGTTAGTTTCCTGGGAAGGTGGCCTACCTTAATCCAGTCAGTTACGGTATGCGTTAACATAACCGTATGCGTTACGCTCTGTTGGACTGAAGGGTTCTCCGAAGTATTAGATAGTGATAGAGGAGTGTACATGGGCCCAACCGCTTGTTGTTTCGAGAGTTTGTCTGGGCTTTTGGTTCTGAAGTAAGGTCTTCTCTTTTTACAGTTGTCAGAACCAGTAGCAGATTGAATATTTACAGCTCTCGCAGC
>MNCI01038047.1:13862-39496 GCA_015680685.1 Gnetum montanum | reverse complement strand
CCCCCCACGACTGAGAGCATACCTCTGGTTGCTTAAAAGGGCAAGGATCGGTTGATGCGGACACACGATGGAATGTAGGTGCGTTGGGAAGGGTTAGGTAGAAAAAATGGCAAAAACTCCCGTCAATTTGGATTCCAAATGATGAAGATTGCAAAGCACAGCGGGTGTATATATAGGGGTTAGGCACTGCGTCGATGGGGTCATGTATATGCAGGGGATGCGTATATGAGACCCTGTATATGCAGGTGTGTTTACCCATTGACCAGCGTTGACCAACCTGGAAAAAGCCTGAAATGATGAATTTGGAATGCCAAATTGGAGCAGTTGAAGCACGTGAGAGGCCCAAACATAGCTGACGACATGAGGAAGGTAATTGGGTGTGAAAAAGAGTCAAAAATAGGAGAATAGGACTCAAAAAGAACTCCATCGGGAATAAGTCAAGCAATGAGACTCGAAAATTGATCAACCACGAAATCCAAAGGATGTGGGGCTTAACAAGCAGGACCAAGGAGATGCAGGTGGATCCTTCCCATAGCAGGCCGTAGCCTTAGTAGCCCCTGCATATCCCTAACACCGGGGTCCATAGGCCCCAGGGCCAAGAAATGGTTTTTTCCAGTTAAGACTCCTACCCAAGAGATCCACCCAAGGCATGGGAAGCCCAAGGAAATCATGATGAACTTTCACAACATAAGACTGGCAATGAGGTGAGTTACAGAGAGAATTGGATGAAGAGAGAGAGATGAGAAAATGGAATTCTGATCATCAGTCACATGAAACTCCATGTGTAGTTGTGGTAAAGTGACCCGATAGAATTGTTCCTGAGTTCAGACCCAAAACCGTCCAAATTCAGTGACATCGCAACAATAGACAAAGTCCCAGCCATCCCCTAAGGAAGCAAGAATGACCCCACAGAGAACCACCACTCCAACAAATGTGAGAAGAAGGAAGTGATATTGGATGAAGTTAGAGGGGACCAAGGAAGTCCCATAACTAATGCTTGTGGCCCGTGAGAGGTGGTCTAAGGGGTATGCTTTGAATTGCCACCATTGATGTCATGAGTTTTTTTTTCTCTTTCTTTTTTTCCTCTTGCAGTGGAACCACACCATGCAAAGGCCCATGCATGTTCGCATGCTTCCAACCAAGGGGTGTGCTTTGAATCCTCATGTTTATTTCTTTCTTTTTTTTGAATTTTTCGATGAGGACCACACCATGCAAGGTCAAACTGCCCAGAAGCTTCCTTGGAGAGAAGAATGTGGAGCAGTAGGAAATCCGTAAGGACACACCAACCACCCAAGGAATAGGACAAAGCGACAAATAATGCATTCCTCTTGAAGTCACACCCAATTCAAACCATTGGATCATCCCTGAGTCTGGGAACTACACAAGTCACACATTAATTATGATTTTTTTAAGTGAAGGGGTTGCATGTTCTCAATAGAAGGAAAACCATGGAGCGGGTGAACGGGTGGATGACGTGAACTCACTGCCGATGTTATGAACAAAAAATAGACGTAAAGTCCAAAGATAACCATGCAAGAGTGGTACCCAGACAACTAGATGGACTAGTGTACATTACCCATCATAACAAAAACCATCCGCGCCAGACATCTGAAGACAAAAAAATGATGTATTAGCAATCACCCAAAAAATGAAACACACACAAAGAAACAAAAAATAATTAAAGAAAGGAAAAAATGTACAAAGAATTTGCAAACGTATGAACGATGGTCAAAAAAAAAGGTGTAAAACAAAAAATTACAAATAGTAAGGGATGTAGTGGAATGGATCAGCAGAGATGACGGTCTTCCCCACGACTAGGTGGAAAGGAGGAGATGCAAAAAATGGAGCGAGGTTGACTAGGTGATGATGAGGTTGTGGCACTGGGTGAGTGGAGTTCACGGAAAGGTTTCAGTTGTTGGTGGTTGACTAACTATGTTCTGGTGGGGTCCTTAGGTTTGTGGATAAGCAAGGCCCCGGATGGGAAGGTTTTGGAGACAATGTAAGGTCCCTTCCATAGTGTTTGAAACTTGATCGGTTGGGATACGTGTAAGGGGTTCCAAAATAGCACCTTGTCTCCACATCTAAATGTGACCTTCCGAATCCTAAGATCATGTCATTTCTTGTTATAGGCCTTGTGGATTTCATTTGAAGACAAGGCCACTAATCGGTTCTCATCTAGCACACTTAAACTGATCAGTCGTTCATGTTGTGCTAGTGGTAGGTCAAGGCCTAAGTCACTGGCGGTGGATAGTATGCGAAGTTCAGCCTGAATTGGAAGTGTTGGTAACTTTCCGTACACTAACTCATAGGGAAAGTACCATATAGGAAGTTTCCAAGTGGAATGATAGGCCCATAGGGCATCGTTGAGTTTGGTGCTCCAATCTCTCCTATATTTACTGATAGTTCAGGTAAGGATCTTGGTGATCTCCCTATTGGTGACTTCAGCTTGCCCGTTGGCTTGGGGATGATAGGGTGTTGTAAATTTATGTGTTACCCCTAAGTGTTGCATGAGTTTTTGAAAAGTAACACTCGTAAAATGAGTCCCATTATCAGAAATGAGTGCACATGGCACTCCAGACCTGTTGACGATTTGTTGCTAGACAAATCGTACGGCAGTGTTGGAAGAATAGTTGACGATGGCTTCTGCTTCTGCCCACTTGGTATAGTAGTCCATAGCTACGATGATGTATGCCTTTCTGTTTGATAGGGGTGTGATATGTCCCATGAAGTTGATACCCCAAATGTCGAAGAGCTCTAGTGGCTGGATCCACTGTTGAGGTTCCTCCAATTGTGCCGACATCTCACCATCCCTCTAGCATCGATCGTAGGAGCAGGCGAACCATTGTGCATCCCTAAAGATGGTGGGCTAGTGATACCCTGCAAGCAAGATCTTAATGATGGTGTGGCATCCAACATAGTGGTCCCCATAAAGGCCCTCATGAGCATCCTGGAGAACGCACAATGTATCACCATCAAGGACACACCATCGAACCAAGCCATCTACACACACCTTGTAAAGGTGGCCATTGATTTCCATGAAACGCTTGGCCTTATGGAGAAACTGCTATTTCTACCAATGGTTCTAATCCTTTGGCAACTCTTGAGTGGTGAGGTAGGTGAGGATGTGGTTGAACCAAGGGGATTCCTTAGGTACTTGTGGATCAACTGCACCTATGAAGAGGAGTTCATCTGGAAATTGGTCGAATAAGGGCTCCTCCTCTTCTACGTCATCCCATCGCAACCAAGACAAGTGGTCAGCAACCACATTCTTGGTCCCCTTTCGGTCTACCATGGTAAGATCAAACTCCTGAAGAATCACCAGCCATCGGATTATGCGGGGGCTCACCGTTGGTTTGTTCATCAGAAACCAGATTGCACTATGGTCAATATGCACAAATACCTCGTATCCGAACACATAGTGCCAGAATTTGTCCAAGGTGAACACCACCGCCATCAACTCCTTTTTGGTGGTGATGTAGTTCAGCTAAGCATCAACAATGCTATGGCTTGCACAGTGGATATAATATGGATGTTTTTGATTATCACACTATGTGAGCATGGCTCCCAAGGCATAGTTGGATGCGTCCGTCATAATGTGAAAGGGTCTAGACCAATCAGGTGCCCGTAGAATTGGAGTTTCAACAATTTTCTATTTCTGTGCTTGGAATGCAGACTCACATTCCTTGGTCCAGATGAATAGAGCATCCTTCTTTGTAAGTTCTACCAACAGCTTGGCGATCTTCGAGAAGTTTTCAATAAAACATCTGTAGTAACCAGTGTGTCCAAGGAATGACCAAACATCTTTGATGGTACTTGGTTGGCAGGTGATTCCTTGGATGATCTTGATCTTTTCAGGATCTATGTTGATCCCTGTTTGTGAGATGTGATGCCCCATCACGATGCCCTCTTGGACCATCAAATGGCTCTTCTACCAATTGAGCCGCAGATTGGTCTCTACACACCTTTTCAGGACTTGCTCCAGATGGTCCAAGAATTGCTCGAACGTGGCCCCATAGGTGGAGAAGTCATCCTTGAAGACTTCTACCCCATTGCCGATTGGTTGCTGGAAGATGCATAGGACAAGGTGTTGGAACGTAGCAGGCATATTGCACAAGTCGAAGGCCATCTTCTTGTATGCGAAAGTCCCCCATGGACTTGTGAATGTTGTTTTGGCTTGGTCCTCTAGTGCTATTTGGATTTGTTTATAACCACTATAACCATCCAAAAAGCTATAGTAGCGATGCCCTGCGATGGTATCCAACACCTGGTCCACAAATAAGAGCGGAAAATGATCCTTGAAGGTTGCCATATTGAGCAACCAGAAATCAATACAAACCCTCCACTTGCCACCTTTCTTGGGCACAATAACGAGTGGGATAACTCATTCACTATCGGCAATAGAATAGATGAACCCCGCCTTTAGCAATTGTTTGATTTCATCTTTTACGACCTGCTTCAGTTTGGGGTTCAATCGTCTTTGTGGCTATCGTCGTGGCTTCATGGAAGAGTCAATATAGATTCGATATTGGCAAATCCTGGGATCAACTCCAGTCAACTCAGGATATGACCATGCGAACACAGCAACCCATTTGTTTACCACCTTCAACAATCTCTTTTTCTATTCAGGAGCAACAGTGGCATTGATGATTACTAGCTTTCCATTTTGCAAAAATGCATATTCCAAGTGAGCTGGAAAAGACTTTAGCTCCAGGTGCTCTTGTTTGAAGCTCTCAGGGATTTGTAGCTTCCCCTAGTCATCATGGTCATCAACAGTGGAGACTTGTTGATAAACCTCTTCCATTTCATTCATGCTTTCAACGTAGGCTTGCACAAGCCCCTCAGACGGTTTCATGCATAATGCGCTGCTAGTAGGATCAGCTGTCAGCCATTGGGTGCCCTCTTGGTTAGTGGCTACTGCGTACAAGCACTATTGAATAGGTGATTCCTCGGTACACTGACTACATACTTGAATGGATATTCGCTTAGCGGACCATAACTGCTGCACACAGTTGCACCCTGAGTCAGTGTACGCGATGCATGGAACGCGCTTCTTCTCGATCTTCTTGAAAGAATTTTCCTTTGAAATTTTCAGGGATAGATCTCAAAGTCCTAGTCGTGCATCCACCATGCTTAGCCAGGCTCTTCCCATGATGATTGGGAAGTTCCCCTTTCAGTTCTCCACACAGATGACTAAGAAATCAACAGGATAGGACCACCCACAAACATTGGTCATAATGTCCTCCACCAATCCCAAGGGAATGGTGATGGACTGGTCTGCTAACTTGAGCTAAATGTTGCTCTTCTTTAGTGGGGGCAAGTTCTAGTTCTTGTACATATCATGAGAGATCAAATTGACCCCTGACCCCGAGTCCAAAAGATCTTTGCATGGCTCGTTCCCTGCCACCTAAAGATAGATGAAGGGGCTTCCCGAATCAGTTAATTTTTGGGGAAGATGACCTGCCTTGATCCAGTTGGTCACGACATGGGCTCAGATACATCAATGCTCGAATAAAGAGCCGATCACTTTTCTTACACTTGCTATTGCCACTTGGAAAATATTCTATCTCCTGCAGGAACAAACTACAAGAGCTTTGCTACAACTAACTGGAAGGTACCTAAATGAGGTGGAAGGCCCTCTTATTTATAGGGCGAAATAGGCTCCACGTAAACGAGGCCCCGTTGACGCATGGAAGGCTACATCGACGAGGCCACGTTGACGCGGCCACGTATATGCGGCCCCGTATACACGGCCTAGTCGATGCATCGACTTAATGACATTTCATCAATAGTCATATTGAAAGATACATAGAGGAAAATCGACAAACTAGTTAGAAATAAAAACCTGGAGAGACTATCAAATTTTTCGAGAGAACAAGCATTCCCAAACAATGTGCATAAAAGAGTCATCGGCTTGACAAATGGTGCATTTAGGGCAATCAGCTCCTAAGGAGTGAAGCCTATGTCCAATGGAAAGACCTTGAGGAATCAAGGACCAGAAAAGGAAACAATGCTTAGGTTGGGCCTTGGAAGTTCAAACACAATGAAAAATAGCTTTCCAATTGGGATCCTTAAGATGCACACTCCATCTTCTATTTAAAGTGGAAAGTTGTAATTCTTGCGCATGAAACCAAGATTTGGCTTTAGAAAGGCGTAGGAAACACAAAGGGGAACCATCAAGCTAAAACCAATCATCATACCAAGGAGTATTCTTGTGCAACTTAGGAACACCAAAGTTGGAAAGAACATGTTCAATGTGCTGGTAAATAAGAGTATCTTATCTTTGAAATCCCCATTTAACTTTGGCATGTTGCAAAGAGAGGGTAGTGGAATCATTCTTAATAGAAACTAATTGAGCAACATGATGGAGATTGTGATCAATAAAACGATTAGCTCTATTAGAAAAGTTTTCATAAACACAACCCAAAATCTTTTTGAAAATAAAAGACCACCAAATGAAGTGCATCGACAAAGAGTTCAAGCTTAACTAGGTAGGTTTCCATTACAAAAGTCTTTAAGTTGACTCCAACACTTCCAAATTTTCTTGAACAAGAAAGAACCTATAATCTTCCAAGAACCTCCACCGATGATCCAATTGCTCTAATGAGTGTTTTTCCATTTGTGGTGATTACCAAGACAAGAAATATTATGCCTAAAAATGATCTTCCAAGCATCATCTTCTTCTATACAACAAGTGACCCACTTGGAGGCCAAGAGCATACTTTGGTGCTCAATAGAGGGGAGGCCTAAGCCACCATATTCCTTGCTTAAAATGCAAATATCCCAATCAACTCGATAAAAAGATTCATGATTGTCCTTATTCCCCCATAAAAAATTCCTAAGTATTTTGTTGATACTCTAAAAAGAAGATTTGGAATGAGCCATGAAGGAAGAGTAGTACACGTGAATGGAGCTTAAGATATGCTTAGCTACAATAAATCTACTTGCAAGAGATACGGGTTTAGAAGCCCATTTCAAAGCTTCATGTTTTACTTTTTTCACCACATTATTCCATAAGGTAGTGGGAGCAGAGAATAAAGACATCAAGATATCCAAAAGGGTGAAAACATTTGTAGGAGAAAGCCACTTGATATTAAAATGATAAGTCCAAGTAGGCCTTGGAGAGAAGCTAGACCGAATAGCTTGCATTTTGTTCCAATCAATTTTAGCTCTTGAGGCTCCACAATATATGTCAATGCAATCCAATGCAATGTTAAAATTATTATGGTCCTCAAGTAAAGTGAGAAAGTTTCATTCACAAATTGGCTATAAATGAGTTCTTTTCCTTCTTGTGGAAGAGAGATACCTCTTAACCTCATAAAATCATTGTGAGTTCTAAGAATAACTCCAAGAGCATCAACAACAAGGATGAAAAGATAAGGAGCTAAAGGACATCCTTGTCGTATTGATTTTTGAAGCTTAATAACCTTAGAGAATGTTCCATTAATACAAATAATTGAAGAGGCCTCTAATAAGACAAGATCGATATGTCTATCAAAAATAGTACCTAAGTTATGATGCTTAACTACACTTCTTAAAAAGGACCAATCCAGCATCTCATAAGCTTTCACAAAATCAAGCTCAATAAGAATGGCTTTTTGATCAATGGAAGAAGCCTAATGCAAGCCCTCAATAGCAATAATGACATTTTCTAAGATATACAAGCCTTGAACAAAACCTATTTGCTCTTTGTTGATGAGATGAGGAAGAAAAAGTTTTAATTTATTAGCTATAGCTTTAGCAATAATTTTGTAGATAACACTTAAAAGAGTGATAAGGTGCTAGCTACTAATGCACATATGATCTCCTGACTTGGGTAGAAGCTTAATAATACCAACATTAATCACTTTGCTAAAAGAAGCTTTCCTAAGAGTTTTCATATACACACTATAGACAATATCTTGAAGAGTGGGCCAGAATTTCTTGAAAAATTTTGCAGGAAGACCATCCATACTAAGGAATTTGCCATCATGAAGTTGTTGAAGATCCTTACCAAGATCTTGTTTAGAAAGAAGAGTAGCATCACCAACGATGGAACAATTAGAAGAAGTAATAACTCCTAAGTAGGTATTAACTGCAATGGGATCAATATTTTCTTTACAAAAAGTCCTAGAGTAAAAATCAAAGAAAGCTTGTAATATGTCAATCTTGGAAGTAAAGATATTATCATTGACTTGAATAGCTTGAATTTTAGGGGATGGGTGTTCCCCTTTGAGGAGACAAAAAAAATCTTTAGTAGCCTGGTCACCCATATGGAGCCAAGAAAGATAGGCATGTAGGTGAGCACCTCTAGCTTCATGGTGATCCATAATACACATGTTCTCCTTGGCAATTTGCAAGTGACAAAATTGAGCCTCAATAGCTTCACCTCTATTAATAACATTTTGTAATGAGGAGATTTCCTTATGAAGGTTGGACTTATGAGAATATAGTTGAGAAGCCACCAATTTACATACATGTTTGGAAAACCGCTGGAGATAAGTACAAGTGTTAGTCCACCAATCAATCCAACCATCTTTTCCAAGTGGTTTAGGATGCAAATTCCATATTTACATCAATAAAAAGAAAATGGAGCTACTACAATTAAATATTTCTCATATAAATCTATAATTAAATCATATATCATTCAGTAGATAGGTGGGTCCTCTACTCTATAGATCTTTTGCTTTCGTAATTTGAATGCTATCTTCATTGTAGTAACATGGCTATTTTTCTATAATTGTGGATGTATTTTTATGGTATTTCTCTAAGACTTGTAATACGATTCAGATAGAAATGTTTTACAATTGTGGGTTATGATTTCTAAGGAACATAACATGGAAATGTCCATAATGCAGCAACTGCTGGAACACATGCATTAAGAGACCATTTTTTCATCTAAAGGTCAGAAACTGCATGCCATGGGCATGTTTTTATTTTTCCCTTATTTTCTTTTAATTTTTTGCTTCTCTCTAGCAAACCCAATGATGTAGGTAAATCTTGGGCAATGATTTGGCCCCTAAAATCCACAACGTAATAAATAAATGTTTAGCTAATTAAATCATTACATATTAGATAAAATTCATTGACAACTTCAAAATCTGACAATTGCCTTCTAATTTTACACTTTTTTCATGGTTGATCCAAACTTTGAAACTCCATTTTCTTTTAGTGAAAAATAGTTTTTGTTAGAAAGTCAAAATAAAGCAAAAATTAGTTAATTCTCTAAATCAATTAGGGCATAATTTTGTGAATCAACTTACCAAAATTAGTTAATTTTTATAATCAATTTTTGTCATCAATATATTTCAGTTATTTTCTAGATTTCTTATTCATTATTTAGTAAATTTCCTATTGTAATTATTTCCTATAAATTGCTGTAATTGTTGCGTTAAGATGAATGAGAGAGTAAGAGAATTATTTTTTCAATCTTTTCTTCTCTCCTTCCTATTCATGGTATCAAAGCTATCGGAGTTGGTTCTTTCACCAGTGTGAGAACTCAATTAGCAAATCAAATTGGCAAGCACAACATCTAAATTCTCTACAGTGGAATCCTCCTTGATTTCAACTATCTCAACTCCACCCTTATCCCTTTCCTCCTCTCAAATCGAAAATCATTCTCTTTAATCACCATATATTGATTGAATAGAAATAATTTCCATGAATGGTATCAATAAATCCTACTCATTATCAAATGGACATGCAAAATAGACTACTTGATAGGAGCAACTACCATGCTTGAAAAAAGGTCTATCACATATAGCAAATGGAAGGCAGAAACCTCAACAATGATGGCTTGGTTGATCATTTCAATGGAGCCCAAAATCAGAAAGTTGTATCTATTTTATCAAGCAACGAAGGAGATTTGGGATACTGTAAAAGAGATGTATTTACACCTTGAAAACATCTCAAAAAGCTTTGAAGTTCAATCCTCCATCCATAATACTTAGCAAGGTAACTCATCATTCACTAAATATTTTAATACTCTCTTGGAACTATGGCAAGAAATTGATGTATTCCACAATGTGACTTGGAAATCTCCTGATGACATGATCATGTATAACAAAATGATGAAAATAAAGTGGATTTATGATTTTTTGTAGGGCCTTAACAAAGATCTTGATTAAGTTTGGGGATGAGTACTTGGTACTAAGCCACTCCCCTCCTTGAAGGAAGTTTTTGCAGAAGTGAGGAGGGAAGAAAGTAGAAAGAAAGTGATGATGCACTTTCAAAATCCACCCATTGAAATTGTGTCCCATGGTTTGGCTCTAGTTGTAAATCGTGAAGGAGGTAACTCAAGGAACTAAAGGGAAAAGATAAACAACCATGATGCAAGCATTGTAACAAGCCAGATCACACCAAGGATACATGCTAAGATATACATGGAAAGCCTGTGGATTGGAAACCACAAATCCAACAATGAAACAACAAGTCAACATACATGGCTGAATCATCAAATGAGACGGAGGCTACTACAAACCTATTTACTAATGAATAACTACAAGTACTTTAGAAATTGTTGAATGTCTTCCAAAATAGCAAGGAAACTGAGGCTACTCCTAAAGCTCTTATTGCAATTGCTACCCAACAAGGTAATACTAGCCTTGTCTCTTACTTATTATCCTACAAAGGCTCCTTAAATGGTTGGATCATAGATACAGGAGCCTATGACCACATGACTAGTTCATTAGAAGCATTTTGTATGTATGAAGATTGCATAGATAAAATTAGAATCACAGTGGCTAATGGTTCACCAAGCTCAGTTATAGGCCGTGGAGATGTAAAGCTACCTGGGTTCATTTTAAAATTTGTGCTTTATGTTCTAAATTTAAAATGCAATTTGCTCTCATTTAGCAAGTTGACTAAAGACTTAAATTGTATTGTGATCTTTCTTCCTTCTCATTGTGAGTTTTAGGATTTATCATTGGGGAGGAGAATTGGCAATGCTAAGGAGAGACATGACCTCTATTATCTCATTGGTACTAGTTCTCTATCAAATTTTGAATCCCCTACAACCTCATTTATCTCTTCTAAGTCTATTCCTGAGTCTAAGGTAATGCTCTAGCAGAAAAGACTAGGACACCCAAATTTTACATATTTGAAACATTTTTGTCCCTATATGTTTACTAATAAAGATCCTTCATCTTTCAAGTGTAATAATTATATTCATGCAAAACAAGTTTGAGCATCTCATCCTTATAAACCTTCTATTCCATTTCATCTTGTTCACAGTGATGTGTGGGATCCTTCACTCGTACCAAATTTAACTAGGGGATGTTGGTTTGTAACTTTCATGGATGATCACACTCGTGTATGTTGGATGTACGTAATGAGAGATAAATCCACAGTTAGCTCACTGTTCAAAGAATTCTATAAGCTTGTTACAAATGTTTTCCAATCATCAATTCATATTCTTCATTTAGATAATGGTAAAGAATATTTTTCTTAGCAGCTTAAAGCATATTTAAGTGAGTATGGAATCTTTTACCAATGTTCTTGTGCGTATACACCCCAACAAAATGGGGTTGCAGAATGTAAGAACCAACATCTTCTAGAGGTAGCTCAATCAATTATGTTTACTAGCTATGTTCTTTAGTCGTTCTGGGGAGAAGCTATTCTCACCTATGCATATCTCATTAATTGAGTACCATCTAAAAATCTTCAATACCAAACTCCAGTAAGTCTTCTTTTATCGGTCTTTCCTTCTACATGAATTTTCAACATTCTTCCACCTTGTGTCTTTGGATGTGTCATATATGTACATAATGCTCAACCAAATCATGGGAAACTTGATCCAAAAGCCCTCAAGTGTGTATTCTTAGGGTATTCTCCTACACAGAAATGGTATAAATGCTACTTCCCTCCTTTAAAACATGTTGTTGTATCATGTGATGTCACATTTCTCAAACACCAACTCTTTTATCCGATTGTTACTCTTCAGGGGGTTAATCAACCCACAGAAGAATAACATTGGAATTCAATCATATCCCTACCAATTACTATGCCCAAGTTCTCATCAGAAAATCATGTCACACCTCATGTCAAATCAGTCCAAGAATCAGATTCAAATCTAGGGAGAGAATCACACCCAAAATCAATTTTGAGATATTCTAGATGGTCACAAGCTCCTCAACAAAACCAAGAGCCCAAATCGTTGATAGACCCAAGTGATGGAGATATATAAGAGTAGTTTTAGATGGTGAATGATAATGAAGAGATTGATGGCTTGGATCTTCCAATTGTAATTAGAAAAGGGATGAGGCCATGTGTAGAATATCCCATTTCTAATTATCTCACATACTTCAAGTTATCATGTAATTATAGGGCATTTCTTCCAAAGGTTGATGAGACATAGGTTCTGAGGGATATCTTTGAGACTTTGGAAGATTCCAAATGGAAGGAAGTTATGATGGAGGAAATGAAGGCTTTTAGAAGACAATGAAACATGGTAAATAGTCCACCTACCTGAAAGGAAGAAACTTGTGGAAAGAAAATGGGTGTTTACTATCAAGTATGGTCCTGATGGTAGCATTGAAAGATACAAGGCTCGACTTGTGGTAGAAGGGTTCACCCAAATGTATGGGATAGACTATGTAGAAACATTTGCTCCTGTGGCAAAATTCAATTCTATTAGGGTTTTATTGTCTTTAGCTACAAATCTAGATTAGGGGTTGCATCAACTTGACATAAAAAATGCCTTCCTAAATTATACATTGGAAGAAGAAGTTTACATGAGGATACCACCTAGTTTTGAATCTCAATAAGGTACGAGTAAAGTATGTAGATTAAAGAAGTCACTCTATGGACTCAAACAATCTCCTTAAGCCTAGTTTATCTAATTTAGTGGTGTGATGTAGTAACTTGGATATGAGCAAGGACAAGCTAATCATACTTTATTTGTTAAAAAAGGGAAGCATGGCAAAAGATCAATCCTTATTGTTTATGTCAATGATAGAGTGATTACAAGAGATGATGATATGAAATTGAAGATCTCAAAAGGAAGCTCCAAGTAGAGTTTAGAGTCAAAGATCTTGGTCCACTAAAGCATTTTTTGGGAATGGAAATTAATAGAAGCAAGAAAGGGATTTTCATCTTTCAAAGAAAATATATCATGGATTTACTCAAAGAGACTAGCAAGATGGGGTGTAGATCAATAGGGAATCCATTGGAATGAAACTAGAAATAGAAGACTCTTGAAGAAGATCCTCTTATAAATCGAGAAAGCTATCAACGCTTGGTTGGTAAACTCATCTATTTATCTCTCACTGGTCCAAATATTGCTTTCAACATAAGTATTGTATGTCAGTTCATGCATGCTCCTACAAAGAGACACCAAGATGCTATAAATCAGATTCTAAGGTATCTAAAGGGATGCCCAAGGAAGGGACAATTGTTCAAGAAGTGCAATGAAAGGGACATTGTTGGTTTTGTTAATGTAGATTAGGTTGGAACCATTGAAGACAATAATTCTACTATAGGGTATTGTACCAAGGTCTAGGGAAACTTAGTGATGTGGAGAAGCAAAAAATAATCTGTTGTAGCATGTAATAGTGCAAAAGTTGAATATAGAGCTATAGCACAAGAACTTCGTGAAGTCATTTGGCTACAAAGGTTGATGGAAGATCTCAAGATACTCCAAAGTGGTATGATGAGGTTGTTTAGTGATAATAAATTTTCCAACAGTATCGTCCAAAATTAAATCTAGCATGATCATATGAAGCATGTAAGAATTGACAAGAATTTCATAAAAAATGAAGCTAACAATGGAATAATTGCTCTATCCTACATTTCTACCAAGATGTAAGAAGCTCATATTCTCATAAAGGCCTTATATAGACCAAGCTTTGATTCTTTTATTAGTAAGTTGGGAATGATAGATATCTATTCATCAGCTTGAGGAGTGTTAGAAAGTCTGAATAAAACCAAAATTAGTTGATTCTCTAAATTAATTAGGGCCTGATTTTGTGGATCAACTTACTTACCAAAATTAGTTAATTCCTTAAATTAATTAGGACCTAATTTTGTGGATCAACTTACCAAAATTAGTTGATTCTCATAATCAATTTTTGTCAATTATTTTCTACATTTTTTGTTCCTTATTTAGTAGATTTCCTATTGTAATTCGTTCCTATAAATTGTTGTAATTGTTGATTCAAGATGAATGAGAGATTAAGAGAATTATTTTTCCAATCTTTTCTTCTCTCCTTTCTTTTCAGTTTTTAACAATGATTTGTTAAAAATACACTAATAAAAAGGCTAATTCAACCATTCAATATTTTACTTTCTTGTAGTGAGTTCAAGTTATGCTTAAGGCATTAAATTTAGTATCATATAGAGAGTCCATGATATTGATGGGTATAATAATTTTTGACTTTTTTACTAAGTTACAATTTGTAAATGTTGTTCTTTGTTGGTGGAACAAAGGTTACTTTTTTTTTTGAGTAAGAATAAGTAAATGATGAATAGCCAATATGCCCAACTCCTAGTTATATAATTTATAAACATTACAATAAAGTGATAAACTAGTAGTAAGGGTTTGCACTTGGTAAACCTAGGTCACAAGTTTAATTCTACTAGGTAGCATTAGGTTATAGTTTTTTTAAAAATACTATAAAAGGAATTTTGAAACTAGCCTAATAAATCTAAGGGATCTCAGTGGACATAAGTAAAAATTTCAGTTTCAATAATACAAGGATGTAGTAGGAGGAGTCTAAAACCTAGTTAAGTGAGATTAGAGATTATTATTTGCCTGGTTATACTCATAGTAGCCTTAGATCATATGGTTAAGTATAACCAAGATGTATGATTAATGATGTTATAGTCATTATTGCTAATTATATAAACTTACTAAAAATGAAAAATTAGTAGAAATCATAAGTTACTATAAATAAAAATAAATCTTATTTTAGCCTAAGAGTGATAAGTGTTTGCTTGATCAACCTATCATTACATTCCTAAAGTATGTATTGTTGATATTTGGTATGTCAAACCTTAAGAAAAATGGAAAACATAGGTTTCTTATGTGTGTATATGTGTGTGATTTTTGTGCTTGCAGGAAAAAACCTAGAATAAAAACAAGAAGATTTGCAAACGTTTGATGAGCATCGACAAGGAATGATGAATTCATCATGCAAAGGAATTTGAAGAAAGATGTCTCCAAGAAATAGTAGACATCTTGGCAAAATTTGAGAATGCTCAGATAAAGACATCTGCAAAAAAAAAGAAATGAACATCTTTCCTCAAGCAAAGATGTCTTTACCAGAGGAAGACGTCTTCACAAAATGTAGACCAATTTTAAAAATATGTCTTTCACTAGACAAAGACATCTTCCCAGAATGAAGGTTTTAGAAAGATGTCTTTCCTAGACAAAGATGTCTTTCCAAAATAGAAGGAAAATACAAAAAGATGTCTCAGGCATGAAGAAGGCATCTTCCATGACCGTTAGTGATCATTGGCTAGCCATTACACAAGTTCCAAGATGGATTTAGAAACATGACAACTATAAGAAGATATCATATGCTTTGGGAAGAGTGCTAGCTTGTGTACAATCATTTGTTAATCATTGTAAACTTTGTTGCTCCTCATTATTCTATCTTTTGATCATTGTAATGTGTGTTATACCTCAAAGTACAAGGATCATCAAACTAAGTTGCATTCATCCCTTGTAATTGTTCTCGTTTATTGCCTAGCGAGGTTCGTGTGCTTATTACAGGAAGACATCTTGCTTGAGCTTGTCAAGATACTATGGGATTGAGTGATTAGTGTTGTAGCACAACACTCCGGAGTGGAGCTTAAGATTGTAAACATTGTGGAAGCCTTAAAACCACATTCCAAGCTTTTTGAGACCTTACAGGGTTGACTGGTTGTTATTGTGGCACAACACTTTGAAGTAGGGTTTGAAGATTGGATAGGGTGTGGACCCTTCAAACCACAATTTGGAAGGAACAAAGTTTTGAGGTGTGCTTGTGAACTACCCTCCAAGTGTGGACTATCCAAGTTGGGGAACCACGTTAAAATTAGTGTGTTGTTGTGTCAAAGAATTGAAAATTGGAGAACTTATTCATCACCCCCCTAACCCCACTTTTCTAAGTTTAATGATCCTCAAGTGGTATTGAAGTTTGGTACTCTTGCTCTCTATATCAATCTTCAAGAGTGAACATGAAATGGATATTCAACATCAGGCACATGTGGATAAAGAGCCTAATGTACATCATCAACTAGTGTGCTTAATTCATTTGTAACATTAAGTATCCTGTTTCCTTTCTTGCATCCAGAAAGATAGCAAAAGATGCATGTAAAGTTGATAATTCTTATGTTTATCAAAATGACACTTCCTTTGAAGATAGGTATGAGATATTTTGCCAATAACATTCTTTCTTTCCAAAATCTGTGCATTGAAATAAAATATGCTCTACATGCCAATGAAATAAAAATCAAAGTTCTTAATGATGAATGCTCTTAGCTAAAAAAGAAAAACTTAGACCTTAGGGCTGAGATTCAAAAATTGACAAAAATGCTTGAGCAAGTGAACAAAAGCTCTATGGAGAAATCCAAAGATCAAAATCAACGTTTATCCAAGTTTGGCAAATCTCCTAAGCCAAAAAACTTGAAATGCTTCTTTTGTGGTAAATATAGCCATATTCAAGCTTTTTTCTATCTTAGAATGCATCACCACTCTTGGTCTTTGCAAAACTAGCCTAGAAAGTAAACCATGTAGGTTTGAAGATGAAAAGAAGAAAAGACTAAAAAGAATTTGATGGTCTTAAGTTACTTCCTTAAACCACAATGCTAGTACATGGTATATTGACAGTGGATGTTCAAAGCACATGATAGGTGACAAATCCTACTTCACCCATTTCAAGGAACAAAATTATGGTACAATCACTTTTGGAGATGACATGGAGCACCTATAATAGGTATTGGTACCATAGGAGGTAAAGGTAAGGGATTTCTAATTGTAAACAAAGCATTTTTCATTGATGGATTAAAACATAATTTTCTTAATGTAAGTCAAATTTGTGATTCAAATTTTAATGTTACATTTTCAAACGAAAGTTGTAGAATACAAGATTTATCTATTGGAAATGTTGTGATTGAAGGATTTAGAAAAGGAAATGCATATATCACTATTTTTGGAAATTTTGCTAACCTTGAATTCAAGTGTTTACTAAGTTGTGCAAATGATACACATCTTTGGCACAGGAAGCTGGACCACATAAATAAGGAAATTCTTTAGACCTTGGTATTTAAAGAAATGGTTTGCGGTCTCCCTAAGCTTAAAGATTTTAACTTAAATACATGTGAAGCCTATCAAAAAGGGAAACAAACAAGGGTAAGACTTGGTCAAAAAAATTGTATATCTACTGCTCATCCATTAGATCTACTTCATATGGATGTGGTTGGTCTAATTCAAACTCTCAACCTAGGAAAGAAAAGATATATTTTGACCATTGTTGATGATTATTCTCACTTTACTTGGGTTGCCTTTTTGTGTCACAAAGATGAGGTGTTTGATCATTTTTTGAGAATTAGCAATCAAATCCAAAAATAAAAAGGATATGGTATCAAAGTTATTAGAAGTGAAAATGGAAGTGAGTTCAAAAATGAAAAATTTAAATAGTTCTATCAAATAAATGAAATTCTACATCAATTCTCTACTACAAGAACTCCTCAACAAAATGGTGTAGCTGAACAAAAGAATAGAATCCTAAATGAGATGGGGAGAATGATATTAAATGATCAAATTCTTCCTCATCACTTCTAGGTTGAAGCCAACAACACTGCGTGTTATGTGTCCAATAGAGTTCTTGTAAGAAGATTCACTTCTAAAACTCCTTATGAATTATGGACTAGCAAAAAACCTTTAGTAGCTTATTTTCATGGTTTTGGTTCAAAATGCTATATTCTGAATGATAAAGATAACTTGAGAAAATTTGATGCAAAAACTGATGAAGGAATTTTCTTAGGATATTCTTTAGTTAGTAGAACATACAAGGTGTTTAAAAAAAGAACAAATATAGTGGAGGAAATCATAAATGTCAAAATAGATGATTATGACATTAGTTGTCCACAACTTAATGATGAAACTATTCTCCTTCAAAAGCTGTCTAGCCCAACTTTAGTGTAATTGATCAGTTGTTGGATCTAATGGACTCTTAATTTTGAAAATCACCCTTGGGCACAAACTCCAAGGGTTCTTCTCATTTTTTATCTGAGCCCATCTATGATATGGTAAAGTTGCTCCTATTGAGAATAACCATGGTCAGGACATCTACGCAATAGAGAATAGCATCAACCCATGGCGGCATCCAAGGGTTTATGTGTTCCTTGCTTTCATCCTTGGATCTACCTCCTCAGGTTGGACACTTGGGAGTATGTTTGATAGTTATCATCGAACAGTTTAAGCATTGTACTCCATCATTTGATGGATTCAGATTCTAAGGACTAGTACCAAGTTTCTACTTCTTTAATGAGTGTCTTGGAAAATAACTTTAGCTTTTGCTAGTCATTTTCTATATTTTGCAAGGCATAAGCATCGTGAAAAGCCTAAAGATGGTTATGTGGATCTGAGTTATATCCTGCTTGGAACCTGGGAATATTATTCATGTCTATCCTCTTGATCCGACTATCTTTTATCTACCTTCTAGGAATTCTCATCACCTCTGTGATGTTTAGCATGCTTTGGCTAGTGAGAAAATGCTCATCGTAGCCATGAGCTTAGTGCCTATGATGCCTTCTACTACCCCTTCTCTTGTGGTGATGGGCCTCTCTTGAATTCTCATGCCTCAAATCTTGACTTGCCTGATGATCCCTACAATCACCTCAGTTCCATTGGTCACCTCCATCATGATCATGCTCCCTGTGGTTATGTTCAAAGCCTGAAGAGGAAGAAGATGATGGTTAAGGTGAAGAGGAAGGAGGAATAGCATCATCATGGTGCTTTCCATCGCCTTTTTAGTGTTTGCAATCATAATCTTACTGCTTACCCACATCCCTACCATGAATTTCCTCTTTAAATTCCCCTTTGTCATGGGATCTGTTCTTACTAGAACCAGGATTATGTATCATGGATTGCACATTTTGGTTTTGACCTCCTTCACCGAAGTCAAAGAAAGGAGTCTCTTTGTATGAAAAACCCCTAGAGAAGGATTCTCAACCATTTCTTTCTTACAAAAGGAATAGAGAATCATTAGGCCACTTTCCCTTTGCAGATTCATAGCAATGCTCTAGCTATCGATCCTTCAGATGTTGTGCATCAGTGGGATGATAATACCTATCGTTACTATCCTACAAAACATATTCAACATGAAGCCCTTGGATGCCCAACCACATAAGCGTTTGTTGGAGCATCACAGGAATGGATCAATTGGACAGTAACACAATGTTTCCCTCTATGTCTCACCACCATAGTAGTTCATCTTAGTGTAGGACAAAGGTGAAATTGGGCACATAGTCATCAGTATGAGCATATATCACTTTGTATTTTTGGGGCAAATGCTAATTTTCTCTATCAAAATTTGGTAGAGAATCACTCATGTGAGAAGAAGACATCTCATATTAGAAGACAAAAAATGTAGTGTGCTTTCTTATAGTGGTTGTAGTTATTTTAAAGTATGATATGACCCAGGGTTTGATCCAACAATCTTGAATAATTTTTTACTAAATTCTAGATAGTGTATGTAACAAACTAAAGGTCCCTAGTAATGGTGGCAATGATTAGCAACAAAGTACCCCTATGCTCAACCATACGAATCACAAGTGTTCACACATGATTCGGTCAAATTCCACAGACCTTAAGTTCCTAAGTACACTGGTTTTAGGATGTGAAATCTAATCATGATGAATTGTTGTCTTCTTAACTACACTTGTGGAGCTTAGTTGTATGGTTAAGTGTAATTGAGGCACATGATTTTTATCATTTTTTTATATTTTATCTATCTAGGATGAACAACAAGTTGAACCTTAATTTATGAATGAATTTAACTAACCTAATTGTTAATTAATAACTAACTATCCTAACATAAGTATTTGGTCCCACTTTTTATGCACATCATGAACATGTATAATTCTATTGGGTTACCAAACGTTAAGCGTTGCTAGGATTACCAAGCATCATACGCATGCTTGAAGAGGTCGTACTTATGTGCTTAATTAACTGCTATTTAATCTAGGTAGCTTACTTTAGCTTAATTACTTGGAAGTAACAAATGAAATTGCATAGAATATTAAATGCATGAATAAAATATTTAAGCTAGCTAAGGTGCTACAAGGTTTGATTAGAAAGATCATCTTTATTGCCACACATACTACCATGCTCATGTACGACAATGCTCAAATAAAAATCAGTACACTCAATGACTCTTGCTGCAGGCACCTTGGAAAATATTTTGACTTTGGAGAGAAGAAATTGCAAGAGCTCTACTATGCTATGACAAAATCCAATGCCCAAATTATGTTCCCAAGTGCTATATTTATAGGCTAGCACACATCCAACAATATCAAATATCCAACATTGCTTTTTGGGCCCTGATATCAGGTATTTGATATCAAAGCGAGATAAAATATAGTTCATCATTAGCCATGGGAGAGATATCCATCTACCATAAAATCTTGGTAACGATAAACAATTTTTCTTCTTTTTTACAATGTTCTTTATGTGTTTTTTATTTTATTAATAGTTTACTAATTATTTTATATATTTTTCTGTTCTTGTTATTTTCATTTAGTCTTATTTGAAATCTTTGATTTTGTTTCATGGCTACTGTGAATTTTGAAAATTTTTGAATGTAGCTATCAAAGTTATGATTGATTAATAAGAGGCCAACTTTTTCCTTGGATTATGTTCTCTCCTAAAAATTTGTCAATTTGTTTGGTGGTATCAGGTAGTAAGTTCATGACATTCACTCATTCCATCTATTTCATGTGGGTCTACATCATGGAAACATAAGGATTCTTTAACATAAAAACTAAAAGTAAGATATGATATTGTTATCCAATGAACTAAGAAATGATCAAGTGAAAATGGAAAAAGGTATAACCTCCTTAAGTTCAAGTTTATCTTGGAAATGAAAAGACTTCTTTCCAAGGTAAACTTTATCTTGTCTTTAATCTAGGTAAACTTGAACTTAAGGACGTTATTGCACTAGAACAACTAGAATAGTTTAGAAATGATGATGTGAATAGGTTGATTGATCATAACATGTAGATGGAAAAAGAGACGAAGAAGGTAGTATGGGATGCCTTAGTGGTAGAAGCTTATACATATGCACATGCCAAAGCACTTACTACCTTGCAAAAAGAAAATAAATAGCTAGTTGTAGATAATGCAAGGTTAACTAATGTGGAAAAACAAAAGAATGTCTACGAGGAGAGCATCTAGCAACTATGTGAGTAATTAGTTTGAGTCAACCAAGACATGAGCTACTTGGCTAAGGAAAATAGGACCTTGTTAATGGAAGAAGTCCATGCAATAAGATAGAAATCTGCAATAAAAATAACTGCATGAAAAAATAAGGCCAAGAAGCATGAGAGGCTCAAGAAACATTTTAGAGACCAGGTGGGAATGCATAAGTAGATCAACAAGAAAGAGATCTAGATGACAAAGGCTAAGATTAGTTTAATATCTATGCAAAATATTCATCGGTAGCTAATTCTAGATAGCTTCACTCATGTCCACCAGGTAGAAATAAAAAACAAAGACCTACAGATTGAGGATTTGACCAAGTACATGGGGTTAGCAGACCTTTGCTATTGTAACCTATTCATGTTGATAGTAGGTAGACCTAGAAATAAACTAGAAGAGTAAGTAGTGGCCATATATGCTTTATACGAGAAAGAGTTTGCCAACAGGAAGGACGCATTATAAAAGTTGCATGTGGAATACTCAAAAGTAGAAGTTTTTAAGGCTAGCTATTAGGGCCAAAAAGATGTGATAACAAACCTAGCTCATATAATGTTAGATTATCAGATTTTAAGAAAGATAGCTAGGGAATTGGAGGAAGTAAGGCGGTAATTTGCAATCTGATACATCAAAGCCAATCAAATGTTTCTAAAACTACCATGTCTATGGGATGTACTAGCTTTGACACATATTGCTCAACAAGCATGGACAGTACATGATCCCAGGACAAAAGAGGAAAAATTTTAGGCATTGTTGAACAGATACCAATTTAAGAATCCTGATGATAAAGGGAAGCAACCGATGGAAGAGCCACCACCTCCAGGAACCTAATCTACATCAAGTTGTTCCAAATTTTATTTTGTTTTGAATAATCATACACTTGTGTCAAGCTTTGTAAAACACCACTATGACATTTAAAGTCACGTAAATAAGTGGTCAATCATGTCATGTTGAATCTACATTTTAATTTTGTAAGGAACTTTATCCTCATTGAGTTAGTGCCATGAAAAGATAGAATTAGCATTACTTGCCTCCAAGAAATAAGATGAAAAGAGGATAAAGCTAAAGGTTTAGGGCAGGGTTACAAACTCTTCTACTTAGGAAAAAAGTTACTAAAATGGAATAAGCATCATCATTGATCGATCAATTAAAGATAAGGTGGTATAAGTATATTGCACAGTGATTGAATTAGAGGCATCAAACTTGTGCTTAGAAATGATAACATCAACATTGTCAACCTATATGCCTCAGAAATTAGCCTAGAAAATTTCATCAAGCAAGATTCTTGGGATTCTATTGATTAGGTGCTTTAAGATATTTCCTAGTAAGAAAGCATATTCATTGGACTAGATTTTAATGAGCATGTTAAATTTATGAAAATAGGATATGATAGGATGCATGGAGGATATGACTTTGGTGAGCAAAATGATATGGAAGATTTACAATTACAATTTGAAAGTGCTTATAACCTTGCAACTATAAATACTTATTTCAAGAAGAGGATAAGACTTTTAATTACATGTAATAATTATATGAATAAAATACAAATTGATTATTTATTTCTATCCAAACAAGACTAGGTCATGGGCAAAGACTATAAGGTGATACTTAAAGAGTACCTTGCAATTCAACATTGACTAATGGTTATGGACTTAGTTATATATAGCTTCAAAGGTAGTATAAGAAAACGGACTAAATGCATAAGATAGTGCAATTTAAAGGAAAATAACATTACCTTATTCAAAGAATGATTACTTCATGAGGCATCTTAAATTGAGATTCCACTACAAATATAATTTTAATCCAAATGGAAAGTTGCATTCAAGAAATCAAAAAGAATATTTTGGGTAAAACAAAAGGCAAAAAAATACACCCCAAAGGAGACATGATGATATAGTAATGAAGCCCCCCCCGCTATCAAAAATAAGAAAAAAAATAATTTTAAAATGAAAAAAGAGCAATAACCAAAAAATTGACTAATATACAAAATGACAAAAAAGGAGGCAACTATAGTAGTAGCTATAGATAAACATAAGATCTTGGATAGCTTTTATAAGAAATTAGAAAAACAAGAGATATATATATATTGGGAAAAATCAGAAATAAAAAATGTAAGTACATTGATCATGTCAAATGCATGAAGAAAGAAAATGAAAGAGTTTTGGTAAAAGACAATGAAATTTTAAATAGATGGGAAAAATATTTTTCAGACTTATTAAATGAAGAATTTCCAAGAGAAGAAATCTAAGAAGAAAACCCAAATTTTGATTTGGTTAATGAACTTTCCTTCTTTAAGGTAAAGATAGCCTCATCAAAGAAGAAAAATAAAAAAGCTATTAGATCAAATAACATTTCTATAGCATATTGGAAAGCATTGGGAGATATAGGAGTTTCTTGGCTAACATAATTATTTTAAAAAAAATTAAAGATGTAGAAACGCATAAAAATTAGAGAAAAAGAATTATTGTTCCTATCTATAAGACTAAAGGAGATGTATAAAAATATGCAAACTATAGAGAAATGAAGCTAACGAGCCATATTATGAAGCTTTGTAAGTGAATCATGAGGATCAAGACTCGAGAAGGGAGGTTAAATAATTTCAAGCCAACAATATTCAATTCTTGCATAGCTAATGTACATGGTTCCACAACTTGGATACATTTACACTTGAGGGGTAGAGTCGTTGCACACCTCTAAAATTTTCTCTCTCAAAATGTGGCTTCAAGGACATCATAACCTTTATAAATTCTTGAGATTTCCAACAAGTGTTTTCACTCAAAAACACACCCAACCCCTTAAGGTTCCAACAAGCTCAAGGGATTCTTTCCCTCAAGAAGCACATCTAGTCCCTTAAGGATTCCAACAAGAAATATGATGATTAAGGAAGAAATGAACTAAGCTTATGATTCCTTACTTTAATTCATAAAACATAAAATAAATGATTAATAATTAAAGCACTATAGTTCACAAAGAATATATACAATTAATTACCTGATTGCTTGTACTTTCCTATTTAAAATGTCTTTCTTTTATAGATTTTTTCTTGTTCATCTACTTGTTGAAATCCATATAATGGCTAGAAATGACTAGTCAAGACATCTTCTATGATCTTGAGATGTCTTGTTATTTTCACCTTCTTGCAAGTGAGATGTCTTGTCTAGACATAAGACATCTTGGATGAGACTTCTTATCTTTGGGCAGGATGTCTTGCATGAGAAATCTTGCACAAGATGTCTTGGCTTGGCATGAGACATCTCTTTTTTTGAGGAGACATCTTGCCTAAGATCAAAACTCTTAGTAGAGATGTCTTTTTGCAATGTAATATGTCTTGTCAGTCTCCAAGACATCTTCTCTAGAATTTGGAACATCTCGTATCCTTGTGATTTCCTCCAAATCCTTGCATCTTCTCACAAATTCTAGCATTTCAAATTGTCAGTTCTTGCTCTTATCTCAATCTCCTTGATATGCTAAATTCATATTATTTAGCTCTACAAGATATCAGAGACAATAATAAATTCTCTTTTTTTCCCAAGATTTTGACATACTAAAAGATAAACAATATTTCCTTTTTTGATGATGTCCAAAGCTTGAATAATGGATTAACATAAAAGTAACAATAGGAATATAAATTCTCATGATAAAGATTCATACTAGTCATGCTTAGATAAGACAATAAATTTTCTTTGGCAACAAGGATTGAAAAGGAGGATGGATTGAAGGGTGGTAGTCACACATCCATCAGCAATGATCTTCAAAAATAACCAAAGTAAGTCACATTAAATAGCTATTAAAATCTATGTTTTTGATAGATATATTATGCATTTCATATCCAATAAACAAGAATGCCTTATCAAAATAACCATATATCATAACCTTACAATAAATGCTAAATCATGGTATTTACAAAAAAAATATCCTTCTATCCATAGATGCTTCATGTAATCATAACTATGTAATAATAGTCAGTTTGTCTTCACAACATAATAATACATAGATGCTAATCATCAAAATATATTTGCTAGTCATTAAGCATCAAGCTCTCTAATGAGTGACGAGGTACCTGATGAGTGGCGAGGTACCCCTACACTCAACCATACGAATACGAGCGTGCACGCGCGATCCGGTCGAACTCCGTAGACTAAATGCCTTAACACCACAAGAAACACTTGGGGTTAATCATTCGTTGTCTTCCCAGGCTTGCTTGTAAGTGTCACAGTGTATGGTTAAGCAAGTCTGAGGTATGTGATTTTTTTGCTAT
>MNCI01038046.1:37197-63449 GCA_015680685.1 Gnetum montanum | reverse complement strand
GCTCGTAACATTCCAGCCTTGCACCGACGATTTCGGTCAGCACAGCCATGACCATCAAAGAGGGGGTGGCGAGTATCATGGTGCTAGTCCTCCTTCCTATTCACCTTCATCATCCTTTTCTTCCTCCTCTAACACTGACCGAAGCTACAAAGGACATGACCATGATGAAGGAGATCAACAAGATAGAGATGATCATGATCATAAAGCCCATTAAAATGATCAAGATCAAGGATGTGGGCATTCAAGGGAGACCTACCACCACAAGAGAAGAAATAGCATAAGGCATCATAGGCATCATGGCCATCACAAAGGCCATGATTATGATGACTCTTTGCTTGCAAATTGAAGCATCTTGAACATCACAGAGGTAGTAAGAATTCCAACAAGGCATCTAAAAGATAGCCAAATAAAGTAGTTGGATATTAAAAACATTCCCAAATTTGAAGTGGGATACAACTCAGATTTACAAAACCATATACAAGCCTTTCACAATACTTGTGCCTTACAAAACATAAACAAGAAATGAAAAAAACTTAAGTTGTTTCTTAGGATACTCATAAAAGAAGCTGAAAGTTGGTACCAACCTTTAAATATGGAATTAATCTATAAATGAAGTACAATGTTTGATTTGATCAATGACAAATATCATATGTACTCTTGAGTGTCTAAATTGAAAAAGTAGATTCAAGGTTGGTGACAAGAAACACATGAATCCTTGGATGTAGCCATGGATAGGTACTATTCTCTTTTGCATAGATGTCCTCACCATGGTTATTCTCAAAGGGAGTAGCTTCATCATATCATAGATGGGCTTTGATTACAAATAAGGAGAACTCTTGGGATCTATGTCTAAGGGATACTATCAGAACTTAGAGCCCATCAAATCCAAAGGCTCATTGAGCAAGTTGATAAAGATGAAGAAGAGCTCAACAAAAGAGAAAGTGTAGAGGAGTATAATCAAGATCCTTCCATCAGAAAAAGGGAAGTCCAATTTTTTGATAATGAGGACGAAGCATCACTTGATGAAGTAGTCTAGTGAAAAAATTTGCCTATCAAGAAATCTGTCTCAAAAATATTGGCTAAGTAGAAAAAATGTTTGATTCTTCAGATGAAAAGTTCCAAACCAATCTAAAAATAGTAGAGGCATCCAAAGAAAAAATTAGCGATCATGATTACAAGAGAAGGAAGGAAGCTAAACGTGACCATAAAAAGGATAAGGTAAAAGTTGCTGCCATAAAAGAGGTTGTGGAATTAAAATTAGATGATGATGATGGATGTGACATCTACCAATATGAACATCCTAAGGGATATTTCCCTGTTGTGTCACACTTGTAGGAATCTAGGGTATACATGCTAAATCCTAGATTTTCCAAAAGGCAAGCACCCAGAAGATTACCTTATCCTCAAGGTAATCCATGGAAGCTCCACCAACAATAAGCTTATTATCCAACTGGAGCTTCACCATAACTGTTTGAGAAGTATCATTAGTGGTAGCACCCACAGTCATTGGGGATGCCACCACCAATGCAGTAGTACCCTTATAGATAGCTTGATCCATATGGGTACTATGTTTAGCAACCCATGTCTCCACATGACTCTTCTAATCACACCTCATTCCAACATCACTACTACCCTCCTAAGTATTACAAAGATCATTCTCCATCTCCAAGAGGAAAGTCCTCATATCCTTACCATCCTTCTCATCCTTCTATGCATGTCCCTCCTCCCTCAACCTAATTGCCACCTACTCCATCAATGTAGGACGAGATTTCAACCTAGCCATAGAAATGTAATGCTACCATGGCTATTAACTTATATCCGACTCCTTATCTAAGTGGTTTAAAACCCAAACCCACAAAAAGACCATTCTTCCATACCAGCAATCTTACAAGGCCCTCACAGACTCATACGGTTGATAATCCTACTTCTTCCTCATTCTCTACATCCAATCCATTCAAGTCCCCTTTAAACTAAACACCTTCTAAAGTGCATACCATCATGTTAACCCATGGGATAATTGATTAGATAAAGGTTGGCCACCTTCCTAAGAAATTATTTGATCTTGGGAGTCCCTTAATCTATTTGCGAATCACTAGGAATAAGCCTTGTAAAGCTCTTTTGGATTTAGATTCTAGTGTTAATCTAATTTCTCATGACATGTACAAAGCCTGGAACATGCCTCCACTCAAGAAGAGAAACATCTACCTTGATTCGGTAAACCAATCCATCACTATTCCTTTAGGACTAGTAGAGGACATTATGACTACCATCTATGGGTGGTCCTATCTTGGTAACTTCCTAGTGATCCATCTAAATAACTACAAGGGGGACCTGCTAATCATCATGGGAAGGACTTGGTTAAGTACAATTAATGTATCAATAAAAATCAAAGATCTTTCCATGGATATTTTTAAAGAAAATGCATTTGGAAAGATCGAGAAGACGAGAGTTCCATGCATAACATATAGTGATATAGGGTGCAATTGTGTGTAGAAACTATGGGCCATAAAAAGCACATCAATCATAGCATGCAGATAGTGTGCAAATGAATCTAAAATTCAAAGGTGTGTATACACAATAGCCACAAAACAAGAGGGCACCCAATGGCTGACAACCAATCCTAAAAGTTGCACACTTTGCATAGAGCCCACTAAGAGCTTAACATGTGCTTATGTTGATGGCATGGATGAAGTGGAGCATGTTCATTGCTAACTCTCTAATGATGAACCTAATGGCACTTATTGGGAAGATTTGAAAATCCATGAAATTTTTAAACAGAAGTCCTTGGAGTTGAAAAATCTACCTGCTAACATGGAATATGCATTTCTAAAAAATGGCAAGCTAGTGATAATCAATGCCAACCTTGCTCCTGAACAAAAAGAGATGTTGTTGAAGGTGGCTAACAAATGGTCAAAAACCTTTGCTTGGTCATATTCCAAACTCATTGGGATTGATCCTCAGATGTGACAATGTCACATCTATATTGATATTTCCATCAAGCCAAAGAGTAAGCCGTAGCACCGATTAAACCCCAAGTTGAAGCATATTGTCAAGAAGGATATTGAACAACTCCTTAAGGCAAGGTTCATCTATCCAGTGAGTGAGGTAGCCCACTTGTGATACTACCAAATAAAGATGACAAGTGGAAGGTCTATATTGAATTTAGGCTATTAAACATGGGAATGTGTAAAGATCATTTTTTGTTTCCATTTGTGGGATACATGTTTGAAACTATTTCTAGACATTGGTATTATAGCTTTCTAAATGGTTATAGTGCCTATAACCAAATTCATATTACACTAAAGGATTAGGCCAATACTACATTCACAAGTCCTTGGGGGACTTTTTCATATAAAAATATGCCTTTTGGTCTATGAAATGCCCCTACCACATTCCAATGGATTATCTTGAGTATTTTTCAATAGCAGATTGGTAGTGAGTTAGAATTTTTTATGGATGACTTTTCCACCTATGGTTCTACATTTGAGCAAGCTCTAAACCATCTTGAGTAAGTGCTAAAAAGGTGTGTGGAGACCAATCTTTGGCCATATTGGCAAAAGAGCCATCTGATAGTCTAGGAGGGCACTATGATGGGGCATAGAATCTCACAAGTAGAGATCAAGGTGGGTCCTAAAAAGATTAGGGTCATCCAATAAATTACCCATTAACTAGAAACTGTTAAAGATGTTCAATCATTTTTTTGACACATTAGCTACTATTGAAAATTCATAGAGAATTTCTCTAAGATCACTAAATTGTTAGTGAACCTCACAAAGAAAGATGCTCTATTTCGTATGAATCGAGGAATGCAAAAAGGCATTTTATAATCTCAAGTAGAAACTCATAGAAACTCCAATTCTATGAGCACCTAATTGGTCTTGACCATTTCACATCATGATGAACACATCAAACTATGCCTTGGGAGATGTGCTCATGTAGTTGGATGATCAAAAATGTCCATACTACATCCACTATATGAGTTGAAGCATTATGGGTGCACAGTTGAACTACACCACAATGGAGAAAGAACCAATGGTAGTGGTGTATGCCTTGGAGAAGATCAAGCACTGTGTGCTTGGATACAAGGTGTTTATACACATAGACCATGGTGTCATTCACTTCCTGATGAATAAACCAATAGTAAGCCTCATGTCATATGGTGGCTTATGATTTTACAAGAATTTGATCTTACAATGGTAGATCGAAAGGGAACCGAGAATATGATCGTTGATCACTTATCTTAGTTACGATGGGACAACATAGAGAATGAGAGCTTACTTTCTAATCAGTTTCTTGATGAATTTTTCTTTGCTGGTGTGATAAATGAATAAGTGCCTAATGAACCAAAGTGGTATAATGGCATCCTCACTTATCTTTTTACTCAAGAGATGCCACAAGAGTTTGACCATAGGAAGAAATAATAGTTTCTTTATCAGGTCAAATGCTTCATGGACATCAATGGACACTATTACAAGGTGTGCATCAAGGCCTAGTTCATTGGTGTATTCCTGATGCTAACCAACTACATATTCTCTAAGATACTCATGAGGGCCCTTATGAGGGCCACTATGCTGGAAGACACATGGTCATTAAGATTCTGATGGTAGGGTATTATTGGCCAACAATCTTCAAGGATGCCCACCACTTTATCCACTCTTGTGAATGTTGTCAACATGATTGTGGGATGATCACTTAAATGGTGGATCCCTAACAATGGAATCAACCACTAGAACCCTTCAACATCTAAGGCATAGACTTCATGGATGCCATCACACCCATCTTGAATGGAAAGGCATACATTATAGTCACTACTAACTATTGTATAAAATGGGTAGAAGCAGTAGCTATCACTCACTGTACATCTTCCATTGCTACTCAATTTGTATAATAGAATATTGTAAATAGGTTTGGGGTGCCACATGCATTGATTTCTAGCAATGGTACTCATTTTATAGGTACCACCTTTCAAAAACTGATGCAACACTTGGGGGTAAAGCATAAATTAACAACATCCTACCACCTGCAATCCAATGGTCAAGTTGAGGCTACCAATATGAAAATCTCAAAAATCCTAATAAGAACAATTAGTAAATATAGGAGAGACTGGAGCATAAAACTCAATGATGCCCTTGGACCTACCACTCCACATGAAAACTTCTTATAGGCTACTCTCCCTATGAGCTAGTGTATGAAAAATTACCAACTCTTCCTATTTAATTTGAGCTCTGTATACTTTTAACAGTCTATTACCTTGACCTTGACCTAAGCCTAGCACAAAAAGAAAGATTGATCAACCTTAATGTGCTAGATGAAAACAAATTGTTGGCCTTGTCCTTGAATGAAGTTCATAAAGCATTCAACAAAAAATGTCGTGACCTTAGAATAAGGAAAGTAAAATTTTAACCTAGAGATAAGTTCCTCTATTGGAATCCCACTCGTGTGTCACAATGAACTAAGTTCTAAACATTATGGGAAGGATCTTATATCATTTATGAAACCTTTCCTTCTATGGCCATGTTGATCTACAAACCTAAGAGCCCAAACAAAAAGTAATTACTCAACACACAACAAATAAAACCTTTCCATGAGCCCAAGCAAGCTAATGTTAGTAGCACCTCATTAGATCGATAGCCTCACTAAATTTTTCAGATCTCCTTCTTCCAACATAGTCATGTGGGAGATGGCCATCCATGCTAACCAATTAAGTGGCTCTTTAATTTTTACACTTTTTGTTTTACACCTTCTTTGTTTTACACTTTTCTTGTTTTTTCCCATTTTATGTTTTACAACATCATTAATATGTTTTAAATTTCTTGAACATTTTCCAATTTCTTCTATATTTTACTTTATTTTTATGTCAATTTCTCTTATGTTTTCTAATAAATTGCTTTATTGCCAACAGGACATAGTGATGTTGTAGTTGTTTGCTAATGGTGGTTTGTACTTAATGTTTTTGATTACTAATGTCTGGTGTCTATTTTTGCATTTTAATATTGATGACTAAGACAAAGTTTCTTTCTTATGGAATAGGCAATGAGTCCATGTCATCCACCCATCCACAACAATCTATGGTGTTCTTGTTTTTGGAAATATGAGGTCCCTTTCATTAATGAAACTTTAATGAACTTGTGACCTTGGTTATTTCCAAACTTGGGAAAGATCAAATGGGTTGATAAAGGTGTGACTTCAAGGGAACTCGATGCTCTTTGTAATTTTGTATTACTTGAGTTCATGAGTGTTTTTCATAAATTTCTTACATGAGTGAATGAACCTAAGTGACATGAAAATTTGAAGGAACATTTTTGAGACAAGGTGGGAATGTACAAGCAGATCATTGAAAAAGAAATCCATATGACCAAGATCCATATCAACACTCTTAGTGCTTAGAACACTGACTAGTGGGCCATACTAGATACTTACGCCTTTTCCCACCAAGCAGAACTAAAGAGCTAGCACCTGCAGATCCAAGATCTCACTAAGTACATGGAGTTGGCAAACATACAGTATGCCAACTTAGCCAGGTTTATAGCAGGATGCCTGAGGATAGAATTGGAGAAGCTAGTAGCAGCCACCTATGCTAAGTATGAAGTAGAATTTACTAAACACAAAAAGACACTACAAAAATTAGAGGTAGCTAATTCTGAGTTAGAGACGGTCAAAGCCAACTACCAAGGGCAAAAAGATGTCATGGAAAATTTGGCTTGATAGCTCATAGATTACCAAGAATGTAGAAATAAAGCCAGAGCCTATGAGGAGGAACGACAGTTGTTTGTGGCTTGGTACATCAAAGCCAATTAGATGTTTCCACAATTGCCATGTCCATGGAAGGTGCTGACTCCATCAAATACTGGAGCATCAGCATGGATGGCACACAATCCCAAAATTGAAGAAGAAAAGCTTTAGGTGCTCCTTCAGAGATATCCATTTTGAAAGCCTAAACCACAAGATAAAGGGAAGAGGCCCATGGAGGAGCCACCACCACCAAGAACCACATGAGTTCTAACAATTTTACTTTTTGTATTCCATGTTGGTGTCCTAATTTTGTTTTGTTTAACTCCACACTACAGCATGAGATAATTCATAGTTACTCCATAATCCCATACCTATCCACTATGTAATCAAATGAACTTGTTCTCATTTTGATTGTTTGACTCAAGGACGAGTTGTTATTCAGTCATGGGGGTATGATGAATTGTGGTTTGCTAGGCCCCAATATTGAGTATGTGATATTGCATCCTAGATAACGATATCGAATACATGATATCATGACTCCTGTGTTGGCCTATAAATATAGCACTCAGGCGCATAGGAAAAGGGTCTTGATAAGTCTTTAGGGTAAAGTCTTTTTGTCAGTTTTTAGTTAGTTTTCAATTCTTTCCTAAGTGCATTCTCGCAATGTGATGCTTGTAATTGTATAGAACCTTTGTTTGAGTGTGATGTACTTGGACACGCACACAATCAGCAATAAAGATCAAGATTACTCTATCATTGTAGCATTCACTTAGTTTTTTAAGTGTTTAATTGTTAATTATTATTTATTTTTTCCTAGTTAATATTTATTTATTATTATTTACTATTTCTATTGTTAATGCATAATGAGTACATCTTAATCATGAACATTTAAGTGTAACTACTTGGTAACCCAGTAGCGTATCTAGTAGTGCTCAAGTAATGTGTGCTTGGTAACCCCAAAAGTAGTACACAAGGTCCAAGATTCATATGAATGATTAATGATGGATGCTCATTGCACTTAGGCTAGCTTAGACTTTATTTTCCATTGTCTATTAGTTCACTCAAGTTATTTCTTATTGACTTTAGAAGTATCATAGTAATTAGGAATCACATCATACACCTCACTCTGGACTAAACCATACGTGAAAAAGAAAATACTAGTCTAGGTGGGAAGATAGTGAACTACGATCAACATGTAACTATCTAGGTACCACAACTAGTCGATATGTAGAGTTCGACCGGATCACGTGTACATGTTCATATTCATATGGTCGAGCGTAGGGGTATCTCGCCGCTCATCAAATCCTAATTTTCAATATAGAAAATATTGATGTTTAAAAATCAAATCATAGAATTTTCAACCTCAATATTATTTAAAACTATTTTAAAAACCTCATTTTTAAAATGCTACATAGTCCCAATTCTAATTTAAATTGCTCTAGATAATGAATCTAGACTAATCTTGAATTTGGATTGTAATCTTACATGAAAACCCCATAATTTGTACATTGTCATATCAAAAGTTAGATTCCAAAAATTCATAGAGCATATTAATTGAATCAATTCTAGAAATTTCCAAATAAAGTTGTTACATCAAAAAAATCCAATTTTTATTTAGGAAAAAAATTTATAGAAAATAATGTTCTTGAATTTTAAAAAATGAATATATGAAAAACATCAATCTATAATTTGGATTGTATTGTTACATGAAAATCCCTAACTTATTAATTGTCATATCAAAAGTCAAATTGTAGAAATTCATAGTCATATTGTAGAAATTTTCAAAATATGGTAATCAAATGGATCATACAAATTTTTATATTAAAGATCATGAGATGGAAAAACATCAATTTTCTTACATATTATCAAACAAAAAATACAAATTTTGTTAAAGGGTCAAGTTATCCACTCTTGATTTTAGTTTTCCACCACTACCATGTTGTTATAAATCTATTTAATAGAAAATCTCAATTTTTTGCAAATTACTAAATAAAAAACCTAAGTCTTCTTGGAGCTTTTATGAATTTATATATCATAATTATAACTTAACGATTTGAAAACCTCAATTTTCTTACTGATTATCAAACAAAAACTCCTAATTTATCATTTAATCAAAAATCCCAAAAATCCCCAAAACAATGTTTTAAAAAATGAAGAACATACTTGAATCATATCCTTAAAATCTCAATTTATCATCAAATCAAAAATCTCCAATGAATAAGAAAATTACATAGTTTGCACGCGAGTGTACAAATCTTCAAGTAAAGATAGAACATTAATTTAGAGTACCTAATTTTAAAAAAATGAATTAATTGTAAATCATTTCATGAAGAACCCTTAGTTTTTTATGTATCATCAAATTAAAAATTCCAATTGATTGTAAAATCAAAATCTCCAAACTAATTTTTTTAAAAAAATATGAACTATAGGTAAATCAAATTCAAAAATATTTTCAAAATTACAATCATTGAATGGAAAACCTCAATTTTCTTATGTATCATTAAACAAAAAATTCCAATGTATTGTAAAATCAAAATCTCAAAAAATAAATTTTTAAAAAAATGTAAAACATATATGAATTAGATCCAAACATTTTCAATTTATAATTAAATCAAAACATCCTAATGGGTGATAGAAGGAAGGACATATCATTAAATCAAAGATCATATTTTTAAGAAGAAAAAACAAATATATTGAAAACCTGTTAGATTTTCAGAAATTGTTAAAATTATGAAGATAATTCTTCAAAAAACTCCAAAACATACTTAAATTATATTTCTAAAAAGAGCATTTTTATTTTTTATTTTTTTGTGGGGGGAGGAGGGGGCTAGGGGGTGTGTGGAGAAGTTGGAATCCTAAAAAATTTGTAATATAGGTATACCCCAAGATATAGAGTCCAATTAGAAATTTATAACTTAGCATTATCCACCAAAATCGAACCCATGGCTTGTTGATTTTAAATCAAGAGTTTTTCTACTATGCTAATACCTCATTGTGGATGTGTTGTAGATTTGTAGAGTTTGCATGCAAATATGTAGATATGATTGTGGTGGACACTCGTGTATTCATTAGGTATAGTGTAAAGTACAAAAGTATAGAAGTACTGTAGGGAGGAGATTTCCATCCTATTAATAGAAACAAGATTATCAAAAGATACTATCTCCATATCTTGACCAATAGTTACAAATGAATTATCTATAGTCAAAATATCTTGAACATGTTTTCTTATTCTGAATATTTAGCATGTAATTTTCAATAGATAGACTTCCTCAGTATTTTTTCTTGATATGTTTTTAATTCACTAGTAGTAACCTCAATTCAAAGACCTTGGTTCAAGCCTGGGTGTAGCACTTCAAGGGATTAGGCTTTTGCTCATCTACTAACCCTCCTGGGATCCCATCTAATGGGATGAGCACTATGACTCTAGGTGATGATTCTTTAGTAGTAAGCTCAAGGTTGTGTAAGAAGTTTAGTTCTAGATATAAGATATATGTATTTTTGTTTACTTTTTTCCCCTTTTAATGTGTCACTCATGATAGGTTCAAGGATGGGTATGAATGTCATATAATGAATAGTTATTAGGTGAGTTCACACCTAGAATAATATCAAATGTGAATGATTGTAGATTCCAAATTATGAAATGATATTTGTAGGGAAAGAAAAAAATCCTTTTTAAGAATGAAGGTATTGGAATATAGTGGTTAGATTAGTTCATAGATAAGTCATGGGTTAGTGGGAACTAAGTACTTAGATGTTTCATTTAGATTGTGATATAAGATGTTTCATTTTGGGTGTAAGCCCATTTAAAAGTCAAGAGTAGGTCTATTGCATTTAGGTCACAACTAAAGATTCATTAAGGATGTGAGTTATCTAGTCATTAGGGTTGTTCAAGATGAAAGGTTGATAGAGCATGGATGAGACTCTAGGGCCCATGATGTCCTACAAAACAAAGATAAGAAGAATCAAAGAAGCTAATAAAATCAAAAAGAAAAAGAAATTTATTTAGAAGAAATATGAATGATTAAAATAATTTTATTTTTAAGAAAGAAAAATGAATAATTTTCACATCCTAAAATTTAACTTAAGATAATCCATGATTAATTTACACATAATCCTTGAGCATATGACATCATGATGCTTATAACTTAAGAAAAATAGTCATCATAAGCATTATAAAACTTAACCAAAGTGCATGGTACAAATCAAAAATACCCATCGAAGTACTTGAGGTAATAATTCCATAACCATAAATCAAATTTCATAATCATGATAAACCCATATTTTCAAAAGAAGGTTGATAATATTCATCAATACATAACCTCAAGTACATCATGTCCAACATAGCATAATCTTGAAAAAAAGAAAAGTTAAATTTAAAAAACCCACTTACTATCTACCACAAGATAGATGAATCCAACCTTGAGGAGCTTCTCTACCTCCTTTTTAATAACTTGTTTTAACTTTTCATTCAACCTTCTTTGTGGTTGTCTCTTAGGCTTGATGTCAAAGTTTATATAGATTCAATGATGGCATATGCATGGGTCTATCCTTGTTATCTCATTATATAACCAAGTTGATGAGTAGCAAGGTACCCCTATGCCCAACCATATGAATCACTAAGGCATTACATACGATCTGGTCAAATTTTTTGAACCTATAGTTATCTCATATAGTAGTTCCTCTAGGAAGTGCAATGGCATTAAGAATGTTTGTTGTCTTTTCAACTACCCTTGTGAGACCCATGGGTATGGTTTAAGTATAATTAAGGTATATGAATTTTTGTCATTTTATATTTTATGGATGTAATCACCTACAATAAGAATAAGGCTATAGTAGATTGAAAACTAATGTATATTGTCTATCTAGCCTAACACAAGTAACCGCCCCACTTTCCTAAACACATCTTGAACACATATAGCACCTCTAGACTACCAAACATTAAGCGTTCCTAGGTTACCAAGTACTATATGAATGCTCAAATTGGTCATGATCATGTTCATTAGATGTTGAAAATAAATTACTTAATCAAATGCATTAAAGTAAATAATAAGAAAGTAAAATGAAATAAGAAAAATATTAAGCTATTCTCAATGCTACAAGGATTGTCCAAAGAGTTCATTTTATTCCCATCACACTACTATTCTTAGGTACATTAGTGCTCAAACAAAGAACTATACACACTTTGGACTCCTTCTGCAGGCACTCAGAAAATATTCTAACTATAAAGGAAATAAATTGCAAGAGCTTCACTACCTTGCTTGAAAACTAAAACTGAAACTATTTAAAATTGACTCAAAACAAGAGCCTGGGCATAGTATTTATAGACTTGGGGAATATACCCTGACGTTGGATCTAGGCCCCGACGTTATGTACACAATGTCATAGCCTGAATGTCGCATACCTGATGTTGTGGTTGACACAAAATAGTGATTCATCATACACCCACAACTGAATGAAAACTTGTCCTCAAGTGAAGAAGAGGAGGAACAGGTTCTTTACAATACAACATATTGGGTAGGTATGGGATTATTAACTGACATGACAGACTGACTTAGATGAAATGGACATATAGACTCTGAGTGCCAAAGTGTATGAAATTACAATATTTACAACATTGGGTGTTCATGAGAAGAGGAGTGAACACCTTACAGAGTATTGACATCTAACACCTCTTTAGTAGTAAAAGAATGTGTGAGAGAGAGAGAGAGAGAGAGAGATAGAGGAGATTCAATGATCATGAATAGCCCTCATTGTGTGGTCCTACTACATCATCCTTGGTGAAGATATTCCCACTTCTAGTCCATGCTCCCTACTGCAATCACATTAGGATCATGAATTAGTATGTAATGCATAACACATAGTGATTAAATGCCTTGTCTTATCAATGGTTACACTGGGCCAAGTTGTGATTGTGGTAGATTGGTTTCTTTGATAGTGTTAGTGGGAAGGTCGATAGATAGGGTAAAATAAATTAAGTCATCCATTAAATTCAAAAAGGTTTAATATGAGGAAATATTTGAAGAGGATATAAGAATTCAAAATAATGAAAAGGAGAATTCATTGAAAACTATTGTGAATATGTGTACAATTGGATGTCATTGATGGGGTAAACAGAAAGAATTTGATTGTAAAAATGTCTAAGGGTAAAGAACTTAACTAACTCAACCAAAAGATATGCAAGTGGGTCCTTCCCAAAGTAGTCACAAGCCTTTTATGCCCTTGCATAACTTCAAACCAAAAAGTCCATGGGCTTTGTGGATGATTAATGGTTACAGAAGGTTAAGTACAAAAACCTAGAAGTAACTAACTAAGAATTCTAACACATCAAACTAGGACATCGAACCAAAACATGAAACCAACAGTGAGGTAGAACATGGAAAGCATAGATGGATAAGAGAGAGAAGATGGAATGGAGTTCCTAATTATAGCCACATGAAGTCCCCTGTAGATTTTGTGGTTAAATGACTTGATAAGATCCATCCTTAGTCCAAACTAAAACCATCCACTTTCAGTGACTTTGCATTGACATTCTAAGACCAATCCATCTCCTAAGACACAAGAGTGCTTCCATAGAACAACCATTGTTCTAAATTAGGGAAGAAGTAGGAAGTGAGAAAGGGCCTTAATTAGAGGAGACGAGTCCCATAACCAATGCTTATAGCCTGTTTATTCGATCTAAGGGATGTGCTTTGAATTCCCATTGGTTTTTTTTCTTCAAATGGGAACCACACCATGCAAAGACACATGCATTTATTTTATACAAGGGTTGTGCTTTGAATCCTCATCTTCTTTCTTCTTCTTCTTTTTCTTTTTTTCTTTTTTGATGAAAACCACACCATGCAAGGACTTATTCAACTTCCTTTAGTGATTGGCACGGAACAATAAGAAATTCATGGAAATACACATGCGCCCAAGAAAACAAAAAAGTACAAAGAATACCAAATCCCCTTGAAGCCACACCCTGTTCAAACCTTTAAATCCTTCCTAATTCTAAAAACTACTAAATTCACAAATTTATTAAAGTTTTATTAGTGAAAAAGGGATTACATGTTTCCAAAACAAGGAAAACCATAGAGTGTGTGGATGGGTGGATGTTGTGAACTCACTACCTATTACATGGAAAAGAAACCATGTCCAAATTGTTTGTAATAAAATTCGAAGCTAGAAACTAGACACCAACAATTAAATAACAAAAATAGTACATACCACCATCATGTAATGCATTACCAATGTACCTAGCACTTATTAACAAAAAGTAAGAAAATCATACAAAATAAAAGAAAATATAAAAGAAAGCATAAATTATTCAAGAAATATCAAATGTACTAACAATGGTGTAAAACAAAAAGTAGAAAATATTAATTACATAAAAACAAAAAGATGTAAAACAAAGAACATGTAAAACAAAAAGTTGTAAAATGAAAAATGTGTAAACAAAAAAGTTAAGAAACTAAGAAGCCACTTGAATGATTAGCATGGTTGGCCATATCCCCCATGACTAAGTTGAAAGGAGGAGATCTAAAATATGGAGCATGGTTGTTCATCTGATAAGGTGCTTGTTGAGTTAGCTAGCATATGCTCATGGAAAGGCTTAATTTGTTGGATGTTGACTAGCTACTTCTTGTTTGGGGTCTTAGGCTTATAGATCATCATGGCCCCTAAAGAAAAATTTAAATGATATATAAGGTCCTTCCTACAACATTTGAAACTTAGTTCGTTGAGGTACGTGTGTGGAGTTCTAGTAGAGAACCTTATCTCCTAGTTATAATTTAACTTTTCTAATTTTCAGGTCATGACACTTTTTGTTATAAACCTTGTGAAACTCATTAGATGATAAGGCCACTAATTAATCTTCATTTAGAAAGTTGAGATTCATTAGTATTTCATTTTAGGCTAGACTTAAGTTAAGGTCAAGGTCATAAGCTGTTGAAAGTGTACAAAGTTCAAATTGAATAGGAAGTGTTGGTAGTTTACCGTACACAATCTCATAGGGGGAGTAGCCTATAGGAAGTTTCCAAGTTGAGTGATAAGCCCAAAGGGCATCGTTGAGTTTTTTGCTCCAGTCCTTCCTCTACTTGCTAACAGTTCTTATTAGTATCCTTATGATTTCCCTATTCGTAACCTCAGCTTGACCATTAACTTGGGGATGGTAAGGTGTTGTGAGTTTTTGTTCAACCCCTAAGTGTTGCATGAGCTTCCAAAAAGTAGTGCTTTTAAAATGAGCTCCATTGTTAGAAATTAATGCATGTGGCATGCCAAACCTATTTATAACATTTTTTTATACAAACTAAGTAGCAGTAGAAGATGTACAATCAATGACAGCCGCTACTTCTGCCCATTTCGTACAATAGTCAACAGCGACTATGATGTACACCTTTCCATTTGACATGGGCATGATGGGACCCATGAAATCAATGCCCCAAATGTTAAATGGTTCTAATGGTTGAATCCATTGTTAAGGTTCCTCCATTCGAGTAGTCATTCCACCATCCTATTCGCATCATTCACAAGAGCAAATAAAACGATGAGCATCCCTGAATAGTGTTGGCCAGTAGTACCCTGCCATCAGGATTTTAATGGTTTTGTGTCTCCTAGAATAATGTCCTCCACAAGGACCTTCATGAGAGTTGATTAGCATCAAGGACACACCAATGATCTAGGCCATTGGGCACACCTTGTAGAGGTGTCCATTGATCTCCATGAAATGCTTTACCAAGTGAAGAAATTATCATTTCCTCCAGTGGTCCAACCCTTATGGCATCTCCTAAGTGAGAAAATAGGTGAGAATGTTATCATACCATCTTGGCTTATTGGGAATTTTTTCAATTATTATTCTAGAAAATAGGAGTGCATCAGGAAATGTATCAACTGATGGTGTTTCTTCCTCTTTGTCATCCCATCGCAACTAAGACAAGTGATCAGTGATCACATTCTTAGTGTCCTTTCAATCTACCATTGTAAGATCAAATTCTTGTAAGATAACCAACCACCATATGACATGAGGGCTCATCATTGGCTTGTTCATAAAGAAGTAGATGGAACTATGGTCTATGTGCACAAACACTTTATATCTAAGCACATAATTCCTAAACTTCTCTAGACCAAACATCACTACCATCAATTTTTTTCTATAGTGGTGTAGTTCAATTGTGCACCCACAATGCTTTGGCTAGTGTAATGGATGTAGTATGGACATTTTTTGTCATCTAATTATGTCAGCACAGCTTCCAAAGCATAATTCAATGCATCCATCATGATGTGAAATGGTCTAGACCAATCAAGTGCTTGTAGAATTGGACTTTCCACAAGCCTTTTTTTTAGTTGTTGGAATACTTTTTCACATTCAGGGGTCCAGACAAAAGGAGCATCTTAACTTATTAGTTCAAATAATGATTTTGCGATCTTAGAGAAATTCTCTATGAATCATTGGTAGTAGCTAGTGTGTCTAAGAAATGACCAAACATCTTTAACTATTTCCATCTGGTGAGTTATTTCTTGGATAACCCTTATATTTTCAAGGTCCACCTTATTTCTTACTTGCAATATTTTGTGTCCCAATACAATGCCCTCCTAGACCATGAGGTGACCTTTATAGAAATTTAGCCACAAGTTAGTTTTGACACATCAGCACTTGCTCAAGGCAATCCATGGTTGCTCAAATGTAGCTCCATAGGTGGAGAAGTCATCCATGAAGACTTCTACACCACTACTAATTTGCTATTGAAAGATGCTCAGGACTAAGCATTGAAATGTGGAAAGAGCATTACATAGGCCAAATAACATCTTACAATATGTAAAAGTCCCCCAGGGACTTATGAACATTGTCTTGTCTTGGTCCTCTAGTGTAATTTGAATTTGGTTATAGCCACCATAACCATCTAGGAAGCTGTAGTAGCAATGCCCTAATATTATGTTAAGCATCTGGTCAATAAATGGCAACAGAAAGTGATCCTTGAATATTTCCATATTTAGCAGCCTAAAATTGATGCAGACCTGCCATTTGCCACCTTTCTTTGGCACAATTACAAGTGGGCTAACCCACTCACTATCTGCAATGGGATAAATGAACCCCGCCTTGAGGAGTTGCTTGATTTCCTCCTTGAAAATTTACTTTAACTTGGGGTTCAACTGCCTTTGTGGCTATCATTTTGGCTTCATGGCTAGCTTGGTGTAAATGCAATGCTGGCATATCCTAGGATCAATCCCTGTGAGTTTAGCATATGACCAAGCGAAAGCTGTTGACCATCTTCCAGCTACCTTCAACAACATCTATTTTTTTTGAGCAAGTCTTGCATTGATTATAACCGACTTCTTATTTTTCAAAAATATATATTCCATTCCAATTGGTAGAATTTTCAATTCAAGGGGCTATTGCTTGAAGTTCTCAGGAATTTCCAACTCTCCCCAATAGGTATCATCATTTGTATCATCAAAGAGTTGGTGATGAACTTGCTCTAGTTCATCCATGCTTGTGACATATTCACATGTTAGGCCCTCAACTAGTTCCATGCACAGTGTGTTGCTTTCTAAATCAATGATTAGCCACTGGGTGCCCCCTTATTTTGTGGCTACTACATATAAACACCTTTGAATTTCTATTTTTGGTGCACACAGCTTGCATGTAAAGATGGATGCTTGCTTGATGGTCCAAAATTTCTGCACACAATTGCACCTATTATCATTGTACGCAATGCATGGAAATATCTTCTTCTCAATCTTTCCAAATGCATTTTCTTTAGAGATTTCCAAGGAAAGATCTTTAATGTCCATTTTTTCATCTATGGTTCTTAGCCATGCTCTTCCCATGATGATTGGAAGGTCCCCTTTTCAGTTCTCCACTTTGATTACTAGGAAGTCGGTAGGATAAGACCACTCACAAATAGTGGTCACAATGTCTTCTACTAATCCCAATGGAATAATGATGGACCTTTCTACCAATTCTAATCTAATGTTGCTCTTCTTAAGAGGAGGCAAGTTCTATGCAGTGTACATCTCATGAGAAATCAAATTAACACCAGAACTTAAATCAAGAAGAGCCTTGCACAGTTTGTTTGCAGTAATCTACAAATAAATTAGAGGACTTATAGGATTAGGTAATTTCCTAGAAAGGTTTCCTGCATGGATCCAATCAACCATAGTGTAAGTAAGCATTACAGTATGGATCTTAAGTAGAGTTTGGTTTGAAGGAGGCTCGAAGGAATCTGATATGGAAGAAGATACATGAGCAAGGTTGTCAATCATGGGTGTAGGTGAAGGCTTAGGTGGACTATGGGATTGAAAAAAAAGGTCTTTTCTTTGATCAGGCATTCAACCCCTACAATTAATGATTGGGTTGCAAATTAACAACTCTCGTAGTATTGTGTTATTACGGTTGATCAAGTAGTTCACCCTACATTGGTGGAGTAGGTGGTAGCTAGGCAACTAGAGGAGGAGTGTGTGCAAGGACAAGAGGAGGATAAGGATAGGGGGCAACATCCGTTCTTTCATGCAAAGATGAAGTTCAATAATAGTCAAAATGGTTTTAGTAAGGCTTAATATTAGAAACATGATTGGAAGAGTCATGTGAATACATGGGTTGTTGAACATGGCAACCATATGGATTAGGCTGCCAGTAAGTATATTATTGCCTTAGTAGTGTGAGCACCCATGATTGTGGTTACTTCCATTGTTGGTACTGTTCATACGGTTGTGGTGGAACTCCACTTGGATAATACAATTGTTGCTACCGAAACTACCTAAAATTACCTTGCAGATAAGGCAACCTCCTGGATGTTTGCCTTTATGTAAGTCGTGGATGTAAGGCATACACCTTAAACTCTTGAAGATATGATACAATGAGGCAACATCCCTTAGGATGTTCATATTGGCAAACATCACATCCACAATCATCATTTGATTCACTATCTGCAACCTCTTCTATTGCAGCAATTTTTCCCTTACCTTTGTGATATGCATGTTTAGCTTCTTTGCACCTCCTACACTCACAGTCACTACCTTGGTCTCAAGACTGTTTAGCAATTTTAAGGACAGCTAAAATTTGCTATCCATGGAATCTCTTAACTAATCAACCTTAGTCATAAGTTTAGATTGGAATTATTGAAGTGGTAAGGCTTTTCTATGCATCCCCTCATTAAATATAGATTCATCCTCACTATCATAGAATTGAACCTCTTGCTTGCAAATGGAAGGATCGCTGGTGTACTCCTCTACACTTTCTCTTTTTTTTTAGTTTTTCCTCCTCTTTGACGACCTACTCTATTAACATTTTTACCTAATGAGCAATTAGTTTTGATAGTCACCCTTGGACATAAATACCAAGGATTTTCCTTGTCTCACTACAAAGCCCATTTACAATGTGGTGGAGCTGAGCCAATTAAGAATAATCATGGCTAGGGCACTTGGGCATCAAGGCATAGTATCAGCCAATGGTGGCATCCAAGGGTCTATGTACTCCTTTTTTCCACCCTTGCTATTGCCTACTACTGCCTCTTCAGTGATCATGACCACAATCACGATTGTGCTTCTTGTTGGCATCCCTATCTTGACTTGCCCCTCCAAATCCTACTTTGTCATTGGATCCCTTGTTACTACAATTAGGATTGTAAACTATGAAGTGTAAATTCTAGTTTTTACCTTCATCATTGAAGTTAAAGAGAGGAGCATCATTCAGTGGAAGATCCCCACTAGCTTGTTGGTACAATGGGAATCGAAAATCATTAAGTCCTTTTCCGTTCAAAAGTTCATAGTGCTGCTCTAGCTGCTGATCTCATAGGCATTGTGCTTAAGTGGGATGATAATCCCTGGCATCGACATCTTCCATGATATATTCCCCATGGTGATCTTGAAGACCACATTGTGCAAGCATTTGATAAAGCATTGCAGGAGCAGCATGATTGGGCAGCAACACAATGTTGCCCTCCATGTCACACCACCGTAGCTATTCATCCTAGTGTAAGATGAAGGTAATGTTTACCACATACTCATCAGGATGAGTATATGTAATTTGGTACTATTGAGGCTTTGATGGACAAGCATTATCAAGCTTGGGCAAAGAAACACTCCTATGAAAAGAAGACATTGTCGATTAGTGAAACAAAAATCATAGTGTGCTCTGAGAATTTGATGTAGTAACTGTAACACAAGATATGATTCTCAAGTCCATTCTAATGATTTAAATACTTTCACTAGATCCTAGATAGCACACAAAATAACAAAAAGATCCCTGGAAATGGTACCAATGATGAGCCACAAGGTACCCCTACACCCAACCATACGAATCACTAAGGCGTTATGCACAATCCAATCAAATTCTATGGACCTATAGTTATCTCATACACTAGTTCCTCTAGGAAGTGAAATGGCATTAAGAATGTTCATTTTCTTCCCAACTACACTTTTGAGACTCAAGGATATGGTTTAAGTGTAATTTTGATATATGAATTTTGGTCATTTTACATTGTATGGATGTAATTGCCTACAACAAGAATAAGGGTAGAGTAGATTGAAAACTAATGTCTATTATTTATCTAGCCTAACACAAGTAACCACCCCACTTTCTTGAACACATATAGTACTGCTGGGCTACCAAACGTTAAGCGTTGCTAGGTTACCAAGTACTATATGAATGCTCGAAGTGGTCATGCTCATGTTCATTAATTTCTGAAAATAAATTGCTTAATCAAATGCATTAAAGTAAAGAATAAGAAAGTAAAATGCAATAAGGAAAATATTAAGCTATTCTCAATGCTGCAAGGACTGTCAAAAGAGTTTATTTTATTCCCATCACAGTGCTATGCTTAGGTATATTAGTGCTCGAACAAAGAATTTTACATACTTTGGACTCCTTCTGTGAGCACTCAGAAAATATTCTAACTTTGAGGGAAATAAACTGCAAGAGCTTTACTACCTTACTTGAAAACTAAAACTAAAACTATTCAAAGCTAACTCAAAATAGAAGCCCATGCGCGGTATTTATAGACTTGGGGAATATACCCTGATGTTAGATCTAAGCCCCAACATCGTGTACATGACGTCGTGACTAACAAAAAATGGTGATTCATCACAAGTCATGGTTGATGGCCATTTGTTGACTAATTTTAGTAATTTATCCTTATGTTCCTTAGTAGTTTATAATTACTAGTTTTTCGTTATTTAAGAAGACATAATCTAAAGATTCTTATAATGTTTTCAACTTTATGGGCTCTGGTTTAGAAGTTTCAAGAGCTTCCAACTTTTCCTAGTCTACCTCTAATTCCTTTCTATTTTTAGCTTATAAGAGTTGGTACCTGATTTGCTCCATTTCATCCATCTTATCTAGGTATGCACTTGTGAGGATCTCTGCTAGCTTCGTGCACATTACAAAACTAAAGCTATTATATATAGTCAACCACTGGGTGCCTTCCTATTTTGTAGTTGTTGCATATAGTCACCTTTGAATGCTAGTGGACTTGACACACCTTTTACATGCTATAATGATTATGCTCTTAATTGTCCATAGCTTTGGTATGTAATTGCACCCTATATCATTGGACATGATGCATGAAACTCTTTTCTTCTCTATTTTGTTAAATTCATTTTTCTAGGAAATTTCCAAGGAGAGGTTTCTAATTCCTAGTTTGTCATCAATGGTACTTAGCTTATCCCCATAAGGATTATGAATTTCCTCTTGCAATTGTTCACATGGATTACTAAGAAATATGTCGAATATGACCACCCACTGATAATGGTTATAATATCTTCTTTTAATGCCATTGAAACAATAATGAATTGGTTTGCAAGTTATAACCTAATGTTACATTTCTTTACTAGAAGTAGGTTTAATGTCTTTTACATTTATTAGGAAATCAAATTTACACTGGAACCTAAGTTTAATAGGGCCTTGCATAGATCATTTCCTATAATTTACAAATATATTAGAGGGCTCATAGGGTTGATTCTCTTCCTGAAAATCTATCTTACCTTTATCTAGTCTTTCACAAAATGGGTTAACATGAAAATTGAACATTTTGAGGCTTTTAGTTTGAAGGTGGATTTATAGATACTCCTTGAGCAGTTTGAGAGGATTCCATAGCCACAGATGCCTACAATGGTTTTGATAGATTGTTAGGTCTAAAATGGTATCTTCTAAGGTTTATGCTTAGAACCATTTGAATTATCATCCAATTGTAAGTTTACACCTCTTGTGGCATTTCATTATTAGGACTATGGAGGTATGTCATCTTGCATTGATGATGCAAGTGACAAGGAAGTGGAGGCATGAGGTGCATGTTGTTAAAAGTGGTGAGAAGTGTATATAGAAGAAGATTCATCATATGGAGTGGTAGGTCTATGATATTTGGAAGAATAGTAATGATGAGAAAAACTATGGGTTGTGGAGCCACTTGGGGATACTACTTATTGGACATAATAACCATAGGGATCTAATTGATGATAAGGATACTATTGCCTTAGTGGTTGTTTCCCCCACAACTGCGAGTTGTGCCACTGCTAATCATAATCTTGAGCCTAAGGTGACATTTCACTTGAATAATACTACTATTGATGGAGTTTTTGTTGATAGTTGCCTTAAGGTTAAGACAACCTTTTGGGTGCTTACCTTTGATGAATTTTGAATTTAATGTATTCATCCCAAACTCTTGCAAGTGTGATAGAATTGGGCAACATACCTTAGGATGGTCATATTGGAAAATGTGTCATCCTTCATCATCTAATTCTAAATCTGTAATCTCTTCTATTAGTGTGGCCTTACTTTTTGATGATGATAGTTCATTCTTATGTCCTTCTTTCTTCTCTTGCCCTTGTCCTTACTTCCCTATTCTATTTTTTATTTCATGATTTTAAGTGTTGTTAGGAACTTCTCATCTAGACAATCCCACATCTTATGCAACTTAGCTGATATTTCAATAATAAATTTTTAAATTGGTAGGATCTTTCTATGCACAACCCCTTCTAATGGTGCTTTCTCCTATAGTTCATAAAGATGGATATCCTTTTTGTAGATGAAGGAATCTATGTTATGCTTCTCTGCATTTTCTCTTTTTCTTAACTCCCCCTCTTCCTTTACTACCTAGTTAATGATCCTTTGGATTTTATGAACCCTCATGTCTGATAATCTCCCTTGGGCATGAACCCCAAGAATCTCCCTAGTTTTGTTTCTGAACCCATATATGATATAGCAAAGCTACTGCTATTGATAGAAACCATGGCCACATCAAGGGTTTCATGGTTACCATGTTTCCACCCTTGAATCTATTTCCTCAAGTTAGACATCCTCAAGTACTTCTGATACTTATCATTAAATAATTCTAATATCATAATTTAGCTATCAACATATTTCAATTCCAAGGATTGGTACCAACTTTTTTCTTTCTTTATGAGTATACTAGGGAATAACATAAGTTTCTACTAGTCATTTTCAATGTTTAGTAAGGCACATGCATCATGAAAGGCTTGTAAATAATGTTATGGATCAACATTGTAACCTCCTTAAAACTTAGGGATATTATTCATATCTTGTCATTTGATCCTACTATTCCTTTGATGCTTGATGGGGATGTGAATTGCCCCATGAATGATAATCATGCTTCTTGTAGTAAGCACTAGTTCATCATAGTCATCTTTTCATCGTGGCCCCTATCATGGCCATGTCTCCTATGATGTAGCTTACTACATCTTCTTTTGTGATGATGTTTCCCTTCTTTTTACTTTATTCTATGTTCTCTTATTTCATCTCTATGATGATGTCTTCTATCATCTTCCCCTCACTGTTGATTATTTCTACTTCAATCTTAGTCATTGTCTTCCTTGTTAGAGCTATATGATAAGAAACATGGTGAGGATGGAGAGCTAGGAGAGTTTTGTTAGCTTACTTTCCTTCTCTAATCCCTTGGTTGTTCTCTTTCTTGATGACTAGGAGACCTTGGCCTTGAGGTTCATCTAATTCTAGGTTCAACCCTTTCCTTGCCTCAATTTCTCATCAAGATTGAATGTAACCATTGGTGGGTTAAGTTATCTTCACTAAAGGAAGGAGAATCCAAACATTGAGATCGCCTTGACGGATATTCAGTATCCTTTTTTTATTATAATATTAGTGTGATTGGAACCCTCTTACCCTTATAGGCATCATGGCAGGCCTCACTGAATTTGTGTTTTTAAAATTGGACCTTTGTAGGTTGATAATCTCTGGAGAGGTGATTTGCCACTTAGTACTCTGGGGCTACTGTTTCAAGCCCTAGCTTTGTTAATGCGACCATGAGCATTGATGGAATAACACAATCAAGTGGAAACACAATGTTACCCTCTAGGTCTCTTCACTATAGCTACTCATCTTGGTGAAGAAGAAAGTGAAGTCTAGATATTATGGATCTAGATGAGTGTAGACCACTTTGAATTGTGAGGATACTTCATCCTAGTTCCTTTTTGTTCTATCATGAAGTTTTATAGAATCAATTGTAGGTGGAGAATTAGCCTTGCGAGAAGAAGACATCTTTCAATTTGTTCTTGTAGTATGCCTTTAATATTATTAGTATTTTTCTAATGGTGGTTTGTTATGTTCCCATAATGATCGTTGTATGATTTAATTATCTATAACACTTAGTGCAAACCACATGTTCCTTGGCAATGGTGCTAATGATGAGCGATGACTATCCCCTATACCCAACTATATGAATCATATAAGTGTCTATGCATGATCCAATCAAATTCCATGGAATATTGATCAACTAGTATCCTAGATCATTAAGTGTTTTGTTGCTAGTCGTTGTCTTCCCAATCATCACTTGCACTAGCTCGATGGGTATGATTAAGTGTGATGGAAGCATAAGATATTTTTATTCTTTTTTATTATTAAAATAATAAAGTGGTTGAAACATTAATTTCTAACTAACTATGGGATTAAGAGTAATCTAAGTTATCCTAAGCATAAAGCATATGTTCCCACTTTCCATACCCATCCTAAACTTATATTAATGTTGTTGGGTTACCAAAGTGTCTACTATTGGGTGTAGTAAGTATCCACTATTGAGATTACTAAACATTAATATGTTATGCTTAAAGTGGTCGTACTTAGGCTCTTACAGAATAAAATATTAAATTGTTAAGTGTTGGAAGGTAAAGCACATTAAGAGTAAAATGTTGAAAATAAACTAAAGTACTTTAAGAGTAAAATGCTAGAAATAAGCTAAGTGCTAATCCAAGTACTACAATGGAAGAAATTAATCTCAATTTTATTGTTGTCATGTAGAAGTGTCTAGGTACATCATGCACTCAAATAAAGCTTCGCATAATCAACTCAATCTATGCTGCAAGCACTAAGAGGGAAATTTGGTTAAGTTTTATAGAAGAAAACTACAAGAGTCTAGCTATTAGAATGACAAAAGATGCCATAAATGCAGATGGCATGTGCATTTATACAGGCTTTAGGTGGAACAATGTTGATGCATATGCATCAACGTGCCAAAGGATACATCGATGAGGTTGCATTGATGCATGCCTGTTGATGCAGTAGACAAAACGACTATTTATCAACATTGTCCACTAAAACGAAACGTATAACTTGGAACTTCCAAATAAATACCACTAGGCTAACTCATAAATTATTACAAGGTTGCGAGGAATTAAGATCACATAATTTCAAAGTTCATTGCTTAAAATAGAATATTATACTTATAAAACTCCATGTTCTTATATCCTCTTTCCCGATAAAGCTAACATATGTGGAGGAAGTATTTTGAGATGACTAATAATGAAGTGTTAACCTAGTGGTAAAACTCTTTATTTGAAAGCTCCATGTTATGGATTCAATTTTAGTAGAGAATGTTGACTTATAAAGTTCTAATTAAACCATATATCTTGGGGTATATCTATATTACAAATATTGTGGATTCTAGTACCCACAAAAGCATACCTATGCAAATAAGCAATGTACATTAACTTGACATATAAATAAATTTAGAAATAGAAATGGGCTAGAAACAAAACTGGATGCTCTCTCTTTTCACGAGTTTGGAGCCTTCCGACTCTTCCAAAAATTAAGCAATTTCTTTGGTGCCTATTGCATCAAGGCCTGCCTATCGGCAAACGTCGTGAATACCTTGGGATTCAAACCCTACCTGCCCTCTCTGTGGAGGTCCTGAAAATTTTGTCCACGTTTTTTGGCATTGCCCTTTCGCTCAGTCTTCATGGGAATGGGTTTCTAAGGTTTTTCCTTTGTGCACATTTTCCCCTAAGGATATCTTATTCGGCTTTTTGGCCACCCTCTCTTCTGACCTTCAGTTTCTTTGGAAAGTTATTAGGCCCCTTGTTCTTTACTTTATTTGGAAGCGCAGATGCATTGCTCTTTTTGAGAACACTAATTCGTCCAACTCTAACCATTTAAATATTATGAAAAAATCTCAAATTCTTCGCCTTGTACATTTCCAAATTTTATCTCGTACTTCTAAGTTAAAGTTGGATACTAATCAGTTGTTTTATTGTTTGCAGCCTTGGAGCAGATACACCAACTCGTGCACTCTTTCCAATCT
>MNCI01038046.1:24805-37047 GCA_015680685.1 Gnetum montanum | reverse complement strand
GTATTTTAAACGAGAACATCCTTAAGGGGTCTAAAATACTAAACAATCGATTACATCTTGTCAGTTTCTGGTTAATGCTAGAATTGCCAATCTACTGTATGTTCACGAGTTTTCTCGAGACAGAGAGGCAACTAGCATAAACATGTCTGATCCATGGTCCGTCATGACTGTTTCCCCAAGCCAAGGCCATGTCCATGAGTCAATCAAGGTCAAATCAAATTGCTGGGTTAATTTCTCCCCCAAAATATGTGCGCCCTTTATCAACTTTGAAAATGCAAGATCAAGTCTGCAATTAATCAATCATACCACTGCTAATTTGCGTTTGCATTTGCGTTCGCCTGCAACTGATGGGCAGTGGCATTTCACAAGTTTGTTAAATTCTTCCTCCAAATCTTGTTGAGAAAATGTTTTGATAGTGGATGTCCCATGCGAAACTTCATTACCAGAATTTGCTTTAAGTCACAAAGACCAATGGCAGTCCTGGCTACAAAATTAGTGGGTTCTGCATCAAAACTGTTCGAATCGGCCATGGAGGACTTGAATTACAGCATCATGTGCGTTGCATTTGGATATTGAGAGACTGAGCCTTCTTAGGAGTGGTTCCTTGAAACAACTGCCAACGGGGTAAGATTTTTTACCAAATTCCTTAATTTACGGAAAATGGCGCGAATTAGAACTATGTAGAAGCAGCATTGAGTTGGAGTCAGCTGCAAAGTCTGGAAGAAAATACATTTGTATTGGTGGCATAAATTGGGTTTCAACTTTCAACTAGCTCATAGAAATTGCAAAGATTATGTAGATGGGATCAAGAAATTTGATTCAGGAACTTAGAAAAACCCCATTTGAAAATATAAATGTATTAGACGATACCGAACAGTATTGAGCTGGGAATTTATTGTTGTTATCCATTTACGGAGTTAATCTTTTTTATCATTCTTGTTTTTCTCTTACTTATCAAATGCAACATGTTGTCAGGCATGACACTAGGCTGTTATATGGTGTGCTAGAAACCTAGAATTGAGTTTGCTATGGCTAGGAAGCTTAGTATGCATAAATGTTCTTTATAATCTATCACAAAATTGAAAGTTAAAATATCGAAAATTTGGTCCAATTGATTTCACGCTAAAGGTCACCAGGTAAACTGATTAGTTAACAGTGAAGGATATTATTGCAAGTAATGTATATATTACAATTATTATTATTATATATTATCTAGAGAGCAGCAAATTTGCAGACTATGCAAACAAAGCAGAGAAGATGAAAAATATATCTTTTTATTTTGCCCATCTTTGATTCACATTCTAATGAATTATAATATTAATTGTAATCTGCTGATTGATTTTTTATTTTTTTTTGTTCAAATTGACCATCTGCTTGAGGCATTACATCAATGATGTTTTCAACTTTCTTCAAAATATGTTAAGTCTTTGTAACACTCCAACAAATCCTTTGTGATTCCCTGGATGTAATAACAATGTCCAGTTTACAGTTTCCCTTATGTTTGATTTTCTCAAAGTAATTTCACTCTTATTAGATTGTTGCAATCCACATTAATGTTAATGCTTCACTACCATCTTTGTTAGCACTTCTGACTTATGTTCTTCAACATAATCATTGATGAGCTCAAATCCTGTTAGTGTTAGAATTGGTGAGTCTAGTGTATGAATCATCTTAATTTGTCTGGATATGTAGGAATTAGATGAAATTGTGGAAGCCCTTACCATGATAGCAAGACACCTAGAAACAGTGGTATTCACTCAGCTATTTTTGGAATCTGCTGTTGCAAATATACAGAATGACCATGTCGATGATGGATTGTGAAGCCATATACAGCAAAATGTGAGTCCTTGCAACAGTTTTTCTCATGTGCATGGCTTTGTCAATCTGCATTGTAGAGCGCAGAAGAAATCCTCAATCCCAAAACCACCACATCTAACAATTGTTTGGTATGCTTTAGAAATGAATTGCTTTAGAATTAGGATGTCATGTATGTTCATTGGAAAATGTATGTTTTTCAGATATGTACATTGTTCTATTATGCAATAATAAAAAGCATTCAAGGCTACATGATTAGCTATGGTATGGCACTTGTTTCTTTTGTTATACTATTAGCACATTGAACATGCATTCTAAATTTGATATTGTAGATATATCATGCCAGCAGTTTGATGAAATGCATTGTTGAATTGCTGTTTTGTGGGATGCAATCATGTATGGGTTTATCGTAGGATGGGGCTGGAACTTGTCTGTGAGATGCTGACCAGTGAACTGAATCTTCATTAGATAATTCAATTTTCTCAGCTTATGTGAATGAAAAATTTTCTCCATTGGTCAAGAAAATCATTTTGGACTTTCATGTTCTGGTGCATGGTTTTCTGTTTACATATTGCAGGTGCTTGCTACTTAAGATAGCCAAAGATGCCTGCTAGAAACTTATTATTCTTGATTGCCAAATTTTAAGATGCATCATTAATAGCCATTTTGATGAGCATTGAAGATTTTGGTGTCATGATGCTAGAAGGCCTAATTGCAAACTACTTTATGTTGGCCAGTATTGTCTATGTTTGAATACATGCTGTTGAATATGTGTATAGCTTCATTTCAACAATTATTTGTGTATCAAAAATCATGCAACCAGTGTTGTTGCTCCTACATGTAGGAGTCTTGGTATTATGAACTTTTCTTTGCTTTGTAACAATCGAGAATTAGAGATTCAAGGTTGTCTTCAAAATGAGTTATCTGAATCAGCTTTTGAACATTTTGTAGAGTGCAATAATAAAAAACTGAACAAATTTTTGAGACCTTTGCTCTTTCTGGTATGATGCTATTAGTTTGTAACTCAAATAAATTTTTTAGAAAGCAAGTTGATGCATGAGTTGTTATTGTAGAAATGTGTTCTTATTACAACATCTATTTTTCTGTGGATTTAAATTTGGCTTGAACTATTTATCTGTTCAGGAATAGGAATTTGGTTTTGATCCTCATTGAATTTTAATTTTCAAGGTGGATTTTTATGCATGGTTGGGTTAATCATATGACATAAATACAGTGAGGGGCAGATTACTTACCTTGATGTTGGAAAAATGAAGCCAAATACATTAATTATTGTATTTCCTTTTATGTTGCATTTAATGTGGGGATGTGTTTTATCTCACATGTATGAGGATTGGGGTTTGGTCCTCATGTTTCTTCATAAATAGAAGGCTTGGGGTAGCCTTTAGCATGTACTTCAAAGTGATAGCATTGTATCAAGGTTTTACCTTGGAGATGTTACTCTTGTTGGTGTTGATCTGAGATCTGTTGGAATAACAGATTTTGTGTTTGAAAAGTTGCAAAGACGGCTTGTGTCCTTAAGATTTGAGAAGAATAGAAGGCAGATCAACATCGTTGTGGAAGTAGGATAAAAGGCGCCCGAACCACGTAACCCTCTATGTTCTTGTGCTATTTCCTTTTTACTGTTTTCATTCTGCTTTCATTCTATTATCACAGCAAATGTTTGCTAGAGTTTGGAATGTTTTGAGAGTGGTTTATAGTGTTTCTTACAGTGCAATATTTTGCCTCTAATGATTTATTCAGATCTGTAGGGTTTTTAATAATTTCTCTAGAGCATTTGTAGTGTGTTTTCAAATCTGTGTTTTTCAGATCTATGTTTTCTAATAATTTCGTTAGAGCATTTGTAGTGTGTTTTCAGATCTATGTTTTTCATATCTGTATTTTCAAATTTGTGTTTTTTAGATCTGTGTTTTTAGATCTAATCATAACAATTGGTATCAGAGTAAAGTTTAAAAAGATGGAGAGGCTGCAAACAATGGAAAGATTGGTAGGAAGGAACTAGAACATTTGGAGCATTTTGATGAAGGCTATTTTAGCACAAAAGGATTGCCAAGAGGTCCTAGATCCCTCTCAACCAGCAGTAATGTCAACTGCTGATTGGAGGAAAATTAAGAGTAGGGCATTGTCTTTCATTCATCCTACCCTAAGCAATGGGATTTTGGCCTCAATCAAATCAGATATGGATCCGCATGATCTATGGCAAATGCTGAAGAATAGGTTTAACAAAGTATCAGGTTTGAATACCTTTCACATTTATCAGAAAGTTTTTAGATGCAAGAAGAGATCTGATGTGTCTTTTCAAGATCATTTGGATAAGATGATGGGAAATCTGAATAAGTTGGAGGAATATAAAATTGTTATTCCAGATCTAGTTAAATCCTATGCTTTGTTAGACTCCTTACCTGATTCCTGGTCTGCAATTATGACATCCATTACTACTTCTATGAGTGTTTCATCTATGACATTTGAACAGGTTGTGTCTACCCTTCAGGATTCAGAAGGAAGAGTAGATGAATCTTTTAGATCTGGAAATGTTCATCTAGTAGAGGAAAGAGGTAGAAGTAGAAGATGTTTCCCAAGTAGGGGGAGAAGCATGGACAGAGGAGTATCACATGGCAGAACTCAAACTCAAGAATGTTGGTACTGCATGAAGAAAGGTCATTTGAAGAAGGATTTCTTTGCATGGAAAGCACGGAAAAATAAAGGAAAAGGAAAGGAGAAGAAGTTAGAAGAAGGAACATCAGAGGTACATGTAGCTGATGAAAACATCAGTTTTCTGATTCAAGAACAATGTACAATGGTTGCAGATGGATGTAGCAGTGACATCTGGTTGATTCACTCAGGTGCCTCCTTTCATATTTTTCTAGATAAGTCTTGTTTTGCATCTTATCATAAAGTTGAATCTAGTTTAAAGATTTAAAAGTTCTTGGAATTGGAAGTATAAGTTTGCAACAAGCAGGGATGCCAAAGGTGACAATAGATAACGTTAGACATGTTCCTGAAGTTACAAAGAAGTTGATTTCAGTTCCATAGCTAGATGATTCAGGTCTAAATTTCAGTAGTGGAGGTGGGCATTGGAGGATTTCCAAGGGAATCATGACCATTCTGAAAGGAAAGAAGGAGGGCAGCTTATATAAATTTATGACAGATTTATGCAACTCTATTGCAATAGTTTCTGATACAAAAAATTCTGAAGTATGGCATAGACATCTTGGACACATTGGCTGGTCAAGCTTAAAGGTACTTCAAAATCAGACTCTCATTCCTGTATTTTCTTATGCTCAAACTGATTACAAAGACTGTTTAGTTGGAAAATCTAAGAGAGTAAACTTTTGTAGGGATTAGGACAGCAGAAAGAAAAATATGTTAGAATTGGTTTATTCTGATGTTTGTGGTCCTCTGAATCCCATTTCTCTTGGTGGATCTATTTATTTTTTAACTTTCATAGATGATTGTACAAGGAAGGTTTTGGTTTATATGCTGAAATCAAAAGATGAAGTGTTTTCAATTTTCAAAACATTTTTTGCAAGAGTAGAAAATGAAACAGGTCTGAAAATAAAATGTTTGCAAACTGATAATGGTGGGGAGTACACTTCTAAAGTATTTGCTACTTTTTACAACATCAAAGAAATTAGGCACATTCGTACCCCTCCTGGTACACCACAGGAAAATGGAGTTGCTGCAAGATGCAACAGAACATTGCTGGATCGTGCTAGAACAATGGTTTCAGGTGCAGGCCTACCTAAGACATTTTGGGGAGAGGCAGTTATGACTGCTGCATATTTGATGAATAGGTCTCCACATTCTTCAATGGATAATGTTGTTCCAGAAGTTGTTTGGAAAGGTAAAAATGTTTCATACAGTCATTTAAAATTTTTTGGATGTGAGGCATTTATGCATATTCCAAAGGAAAACATAACTAAGATGGAAGACAGGGCTAAAAGTTGCATATTTGTTGGATATGGAGAAGATGAGTTAGGATTCAGACTTTGGGATCCTGAATTGAAATGTGTAGTGAGATCAAGGGATGTTAAATTCAGAGAAAATGTGATGTTTAGTGAGCTGCAAAAGAAACACAAGGACAGAAATGGCTCATAAAGCATAAGGACTCCTCTTAGCGTGACTGAAGAAATTGAAAATGATGAAACTCATGGATTTTCCAAATCTGGAAACACTGGACAACATGCTGAAAGTACTTGGCAGCAAGTTGAGAACTTAGGATAGCAAGGAGAAAATACAAGATAGCAAGAAAATGAGGTAGAAGATGATAAACAAGAAGCTACAGATGTGTCTCCTTGGGTTAGAAGATCAACCAGAACTACCAAACCTCCTGACAAGTACTCTCCCTCATTGAATTATGTACTATACAGCGATAATGGTGAACCAGAAACAGTGAAGGAAGCCATGACATGTGTTGATGCCACAAAGTGGAAGGCAGCTATGAATGATGAATCGGAATCACTCCAACAGAACAAAACCTGGGAGCTATTTCAGTTGCCAAAAGGGAGAAAACCCTTAGAGTGCAGGTGGCTATACAAAATTAAATCAGAGGCAAATGGGGAAAAATGTTTCAAGGCTAGGTTGATGGTGAAAGGCTATGCACAGAAACCAGGTATTGACTTTCAAGAAATTTTTTCTCCAGTGGTAAAACACTCTTCTATACGTTTAGTGCTATCATTGGTGGCCTGCATGGACTTAGAGTTGGAACAACTTGATATAAAAACAGCATTCCTCCATGGAGATTTGGAGGAGGAAATTTACATGAAATAGCCAGAAGGGTATGAAGAACCACAAGGTTTAGGTCTGGTTTGTAGAATGAAAAAGAGTTTATATGGTTTGAAACAAGCCCCTAGGCAGTGGTATAAAAGGTTTGATACTTTCATGAGGAAGCTATCTTATCAGAAAAACAACCTATACCATTGTGTGTATTTTTCTGGAGATATTTCAAGTAAATTTACAGTGTTGTTGTTGTATGTTGATGATATGCTAATTGCTGGAGATGATATAGCAGAAATAAAACATTTAAAATTGGAAATAGGCAAAGAATTTGCTATGAAAGATTTGGGACAGGCAAAGAAAATTCTTGGTATGAATATTTACAGGGACAGAAAAAGGAAGAAGCTGTGGTTGAGTCAGGAAGACTACATTGGAAAGGTTCTAAAGTGTTTCAACATGGAGGATGCAACACCTGTAAGTACACCTTTTTTAGAAGAATTTAATTTATCAAGGAAGGATTGTCCATAGTCAAAAGAGGATTTTGAAAAGGTTAAAAATATCCCATATACTTTTGCTATTGGGTCATTGATGTATGCCATGGTTTGTACACGTCCTGATATTGCTTATGTCGTTGGAGTAGTTAGTAGATTTATGACCAACTATGGGTGAAATCACTGGTTAGCTATCAAATGGATTTTAAAATATTTAAAAGGCACAAAAGCACATTGCTTATGTTTTGGAGATGCTAATCTACACATTGAAGGCTTTGTAGATGCAAAATTTGCTGTTGATCATGATACAAGACGATCTTCTACACGGTACACATTTATTTTTGGTGGTGCAGCAGTGAGTTGGTTGTAACGTCTACAACCACTCGTAACTTTATCTACAACTAAATCAAAGTACATAGCCCTCATAGAAGCATGCAAGGAGATGTTATGGATGAAGAGATTTTTGCAATCTCTTGGATTAAAACAACAAAGGTATGCTGTGTTTTGTGATAGTTTGAGTGCAATCCATCTTGCAAAGAATTCTGCCTTTCATGCCAGGACAAAACATATAGATGTCTGATTCCACATCATAAGAGAAATCATAGAGGATGGTTTGGTGCATGTTCAAAAGGTCCATACAAAGCTCAATGTTGCTGATGCTTTAACAAAACCAGTGATAGCTGAAAAACACATTTTCTGTAGGAAGAAGCTTGGGATAACTGAAAATTAATCAGAAGTGCACATCTCTTAAAGGTTGGTTGGATTTGTCTTCAAGGGGGAGTTTGTTGGAAAAATGAAGCCAAATACATTAACTGTTGTATTTTCTTTTATGTTGCATTTAATTTGGGGATATGTTTTATCTCACATGTATGAGGATTGGGGTTTGGTCCTCATGTTTCTTCATAAATAGAAGGCTTGGGGTAGCCTTTAGCGTGTGCTTCAAAGTGAAAGCATTGTATCAAGGTTTTACCTTGGAGATGTGAGTCTTGTTGGTGTTGATCTGAGATCTGTTGGAATAACAGATTGTGTGTTTGAAAAGTTGAAAAAATGGCTTGTGTTCTTAAGATTTGAGAAGAATAGAAGGCAGATCAACATCGTTGTGGAAGTAGGGTAAAAGGGGCCCGAACCACGGAACTCTCTATGTTCTTGTGCTATTTCCTTTTTACTGTTTTCATTCTGCTTTCATTCTGTTATCACAGCAAATGTTTGCTAGAGTTTGGAATGTTTTGAGAGTGGTTTATAGTGTTTCTTACAGTGCAATATTTTTCCTCTAATGATTTATTCAGATCTATAGGGTTTTTAATAATTTCTCTAGAGCATTTGTAGTGTGTTTTCAGATCTGTGTTTTCTAATAATTTCTCTAGAGCATTTGTAATGTGTTTTCAGATATGTGTTTTTCATATCTGTGTTTTCATATCTGTGTTTTTCATATCTGTGTTTTCAGATCTAATTGTTTTCAGATCTGATCATAACACTTGATAGGGTTCATGGTGGTTGGGATTCTTTAATCCTACTACATTGCAAATCCTTCAGGTATGTTAACAATACCACTATTTCAGCCAAATGATAAATGATTATATCCATGTTATGACAAGTACTATGAAAATGGGTGATTTGGAAGGTGATTAATTACATCCCATATATATATATATATATATGGATTTGCTTGGTATTGCATCCTATCACTAAGTCTTTCTTAACAGCACAAGTGAGTTTTACACTGCTCTCATCAATGGTACAAGTGGGGCTGTTGTCATGACCATTTAAATATGGAATCTTTTCTTTCTCATCACTACAATAAGATTGCTTTGGCTAGCTAGACTTTTGGGGGAGTCTACTTGGAATTTGTAAGAAAATTTCTTTTTTTTCTTCCTTATTTTTTACCATTTTAAATTTGTGTTTCAACATGTTCAACACAAATTTGAGCTATTGGTTGAACATGATAGTATGGCATTTTAATGGCAATTTGATGTTGTTCCTTGAACTTATACTTGTTATTGGATACAATTTTTGAGGGAATATCAATGCAAGGATCACATTTCCAACTGATAAAAACATTACAAAGAGGGCTTTTATTCTGTTAAAAATGTTGTAGATAGTATTTATAAAGCACACACACAAAATGACAAGCTGTAAAGATCAGAAAACTAGAATATGCTATCATCATAGCCTAGCTTAATAGTGTTCTGGAAGCATTATCTTCACCCCACTATTTCAGCCAGAGCCAATATTCTGAATCAAAAAAATTGTGATTAGTTTGGTATTTTTTTGAAGGTTTTTGCATATCTATTCTTCAGTATAATTAAAAAATATATCCACTTCTTTATATATTTAATCATCCTACCCTTATCCCAACTAAGTGTTAATACTCAAATCTTGGATGTCTTTTTTTATGCAGGTAAACAAATTATGTCTTAGTCTACCTCTTTGTTGGTTCTCCTCAACTTTATATTTAAATTTGCAACAAAAATTTTTACTTCTAGAGTTTCAGTTTCTACATCAACCTTAAATTTCTCATTTGCTTATTTCTCTTCTGGATATTTGCAACTGCTAGAACTTTTATGTTGAAATAAGTTGTTAATTTCAATGCTTAAAAAGATACTCTATCATCTTTACATTAATGGTCTTTGAACTATGCTGAATTCAATTTTAATAAAACCTTTTAGCTTCAAGTGTCAGTTGTGAACATTTTCCTGGGTTCTTTTAAGGGTTTAATTGGTATTGTTTGTATTGTTATCTTAGGTGTTCAATTTCTCAGGCATTAAATTGGTTATTGATTAATACGAAATTTTATTCCTATCTCTTGTGTTGGTCCCCATGTACTGTCAATGAGATTATTTGAACTCTTGTTTAATTTGATTGAAATTGTCTTTTTTGTGAACAGGCACTCAATTCTGTTTATCAGGATATTGTAAAAAGCATTTCTACCAACATTCTTCATGTTAGGTGTAGTGGATAACATCAAACACTATAAGCATGGATGTCATATCCTGGCAAGAGATGTTTCTTTCAAGAATATGTTCCTACCAAGGTTTATCCTATTGAATTTTAGGAACTCTTTGTTGCTGTTGGGGCAATTTGCTTAATTGTAGATGTAATTTGCTACATGCACAAGATTCATCCTTCATCAAGATCCAAATCTCATCTTAAGAAAACTAAATTAGTTTCTATACTTGGATCAATTTGATTTAAGGACTAATCTAATGTTATTATACAACTTTAAAATAGTAGAGTCTATTTTGCTTTAATTTGAGAATTAAACTAGCCAAGATGATCAACCATGGAAGTCATTTTCTTGCTAAGATAAGTCATGGAGAAATGTACAAATAAAAAGAATAATTTGCACATTGTTTCCATTGATTTCAAGAAGGTTTATGATAGAGTTTCTAGAGAGATAATTGAGTGTATCCTAAATAGGAAAGATATCCTAATTGGATATATATGATACCATGTAAGGTATATGTTATGGAGTTACAAATAGGAAGGTATCCTAATTGAATATAGTCAACTTGTTAAGTCAAATCTATTATACAGTTGTAAAACTTGGGTCTAATTTACCTGCAGTATGATGGAAACATTTTGAATATGTTCAAAAGTAATTTTTGTTATAGGAAATTTAGGTAAATGCTCAAAATCCATACAATATTTTATTAGCATAAGCAAATATGCTACCTATAGAAATTGTAGCTCTTAAAAAAAATTTACAATTTTATAAAAAAAATGCTTGCTAGTCTTAGCATTCACTTCTTCACATAAGTTTATAAGGTCACTTAGAAAAAAAGATGGTTCAATGATGGGAAAAAATGACTTTAAAAATGGAATATTGAAGATCANCATCATCTTCTACTACTACGTGCATACAAAATCCATAGATGCATTGTTCTCTTTGAAGATTAATTGATTTCCTTGTTTGAATTAATAGATAGTGAAATACTACACAAGAACGTGTCATTGCTACCTTTGTTTAGAAATAGCAACAACTAAATAAGTAGGTATTTTTATTAAGAATTCTCTTAGAATTTGCTAGNGTAGTATTTCACTATCTATTAATTCAAACAAGGAAATCAATTAATCTTCAAAGAGAACAATGAATCTATGGATTTTGTATGCATGTAGTACTAGAAGATGATGGGCATATCTTTATGAATTGTCCTTTCTTTAATGCTCTTAGACTTAAATATTGTGTTTAGGTAACAACTTTACCATATTTGTTTTAGCTATAGATGTCAGTTTTGGGTCATTTTCTTGATCGGATATGACCATATCAAAAGCTTTGTAATTAAAAAAAAAATTCCTATAGACCATTTGTGGTTTCATAAGGACGTAATTAAGCATTTCCATTTCCAAATAGATTTTGCATTGTCTATGGATAGACAACTTACTTCCCACTAATGATATGCTTGCATTAAATATTTTATTTTAAGCCTATATTTGTTTCCAATCATTATGGATGAATTCATTTAAGAAAGGAATTTCTTATAGTTGTTTGTAGTGACTTGAAGATGTTGGGATTTTGCTCAACCATCAACTTTCTGAGGACTTACTTCATGTGATGAACATTGAAGCTCCCAATGATGATCCTTTTTTATGGATGAGTTGATTAAAAAAATATAAAATGATATCCCTTGAGGTATGCTCTTTGCAAATGATGGTATTGTTGGACAAGTCTATGGAGCTCTTGCTAAAAAAAATGAAGACTTTAAAAAGAACCTTAAAATTAAAAGGGTGAAAAATTAGTATAAATGCAAGACATATCAACATGTCAACCATATATATAAAACTCAGATAGAACATAGGTAAGAACATAACAGTTTCTAACCATATCTAATAGGTCAAACATTTAATCATTATTTACATGTAATAAGTTATGAGTTTGAATTATGCTTGAGGCATTGTTATGCTTGTACTTAAATTCTACGTAAATTGTGTGGAAGTATCATGTAATTATATATCTTAAGAAGGCATGTAACCCTATTATTTCATATTGTCTCATAAAAAGGACAAAGGATATTACATTTACATTTTTATTACTTAACCTTTTAAAATTAAGTTCTACAAGATAACATATGTTTACTTATGGTCTAAAAACATGTAAACATTCTTAACAATGCATGATTGAAAGATTTATGTCCTGAATTTGAACTTCTATACACATGTGGTTACAAAAATTGGGGATTTTATGTTAGAATTCATGCATAGATA
>MNCI01038046.1:2782-24340 GCA_015680685.1 Gnetum montanum | reverse complement strand
CTTTTAAAAAATTTTGAAAAAATTGAGAAGCTTTTAAAAAAATCAATGGAAAGAAATTGTAGGGCCTTGAGAAAGAAAATCTGCCCTAAAAGAATTAAAAAAACTTTAAAAGAAATTGACCCTATACCTTAAACCTTAGTTGTCTATTGTGTGCTATCACATTAATATTTACAAAATTGTTCTTGAAATGTATAATCCAATGATCAAAACAATCCCAACACTGCTCAGGAGAAAAAATTACCAAAAGCATGAAAGTAGTAAGAAGAGATTAGATAGGCTTAACTCCTTCCAAGGTTCAATTTTAACCATAGTTTTTGTTTTTTTCTTAACATTAAGAATTGCTCTAAAGGAAGTAAAAATGAATAAAATGGTGTGCATTTTCATTAACCATGTGTTACATTTGTAATCTATGTCTATAATGAACTCACGACTATAATGATTAAAAACCATGACATGTGATTATACCTTCGGTAAGGAAGAGCATACAATTTCCTTAGCATGCATTTAATGCTATTGCCAACGCATGTATGCTCATGCCCATGATGTCAAACATATATGCATAATGGAAAAAATTGTGGAAAAAATTATCTCTTTTTACAAAAAGCAAAAAGTAAAAAATCAAAATACTTGAACTTTGGAAATTCCAAACTTAACTTGGAACCTTTATTTTACTATTTTCAAATCCACACTTTTCTACACACCTTGGTTGTGATAACACTCAATTTTATGTTATTTGAATATGTATTCATGGATCCCACCATTGCCTACAAGCAAGTAAGCATGATAGATGATACTAATCAAATATAAATATGCTAGTAATGTTGTAATAAATACATACTAAGGAAGTTTTTATGCTCTTCCCTTTAGTAAAAGTGTGTCTTGAAAGTTAACTCTAGGCAAATTACATTTCATTTCTCAAATGAATGCATCATAAGTGTAACGATGGAAAACGTCGGTAGCTGGAAAATACCGAAAAAATTCCGTGTACACAGTTTTAACCACGGATCCGCATGAGGGCTATGCTGGAAAAACGAATCAGCGGCGCCCTGAACGGTCTTGTCGATCAAACAGGGACTTACTAATTAGTAAACCGAGAAATATTTCGTGAAAACGATCTGATTCGAGGAATCGTAAAATGAGGGGAAAATGATGTAGATGGATTGCAACGATGATAACGCTAAACACGATAAGAGGAGGCTGACATAAGAGAAGCACGTAGTTTCAGGATCTGCGATTTGACTTGAAAAATGTATATTTTGTATGAGAAATTACAATGGGGAATCCCCGATTACTGGATGTAAAGCAAGCACAAAACAATAAGCAAAACGGTCCAAACAGAAGTCCGATCTACCTCGTGGGCTAAATCCAGGATGCAAGGAAGGCCAAGCTCTGACGTCTACCAATCAACTGTTTCTGACCAATAGAGTCTTCCCAACGGAACGATTACTCCTGTCACCGGTGCTCAAAGCGAACTATGCTCTGCTTCTGCTGTGAGGTGGTGCTGTCAACAATTGCCAAAGCGCTACTCTCTGTATCTCTGCTCCAAAAGTGATAAGTGCTCTGGTGCTCAGAAAAATTCCTTTTCTCCTTTGATTTGTCCACCTCTGTATCTTTGTCAACTGGGGTATTTATAGGCTGTGACGCTCCGTGGAAAAGGCGCAACCCTGATGACGTGTGTCCCATGTGTTTCAGGTACTGTTGGTTTGACCATTTTTGCGTCAAACTTCCTGATTACGCACAATACGCTCGTTCGTGTATTGTGCGTGTGAAGAAGAGATGTGCGTTGGGCATGTTTCAACTGTCTTTGGGTTATATTACGCTCATTCACGCTGTGTTGCATGTATGAGTGTAACGTAACATGGAAACAATGGAATTAAAGCTATTTTACGCTTGCTTACGCGGTCGTGCGTAGTGAAGCGTAGAACAATGTTTAGCTCTGCGACGCAATACGCTGTGATACGCTACATTGCGTGATGAGCGTATGATGAGCGGTCGCATTTTCTTCAACCTTGTCTTTGACTATTCTGAAGCTTATTACGCTGCCGTGTGTAACAAAGCATAAACCTATCTTTGAATGAAAGACTTAGCAAAATACACAGGAAATCGCATATCACGCTGCTTAAGCTTCTCCCAATGCTGAAGCAACTATCCTTCTGATGCCGAACTACATTTAAGCGGCATCATGCTAAGCGCCATTACGCTATGTCGCATGATATAGTGTAAACAGAAAAAGCATAGAAAGATTGGGAATCTACACAAGAAGTTGCGGACTTGATGCTACGCGCCTCTTGGTGTTGCTCTGTCTTATTCCCCCCTCTGGAATGCTGAGATGCGCCCTTGCCTGAATTGCGAATCTTTGCCTGAGGCCGACTCGCGATTTTTTATGGTGTTTCAATGGCCCCTCTTTGTTGACGGTTGGAGGGCTTACCCAAAAGATGTCGACAAAGAATACGAAACATCGGATTGGTAGAAGCAAGAACAGCGTCCATCCATGGCTACTCAAGGATTGTCCTGTCAACATGGAAGAGCAAAGCTGGAGGAAATGGGAGATAGAATGGCATGGTGGGAAACAGGTTCGGGGAAGACATAACATGGGTCAGGATGGTAGGAGCATGGAATACGCTTACTGAATGCACAGAAACATACGCACACTGATTTCAACAGGAATTCTTTCAGACGAGCGTAGCGCGTCAGCCTGAGATCTCTTTGTCATTGATTATAGCTGGAATACGTGCAAAAGGAGCATGGCGCATCACTTCTGCGATATCTCTGCTAGTGTGAGTGCGGAAAATGAATACTTGCGTATGTAGCTTTTTCGTATGGGAAGCGGGTGGTGGGGATGAAGGGAAACAAGAGCTAAGGGTAGGATTTGTGAGAGGTACAGGCATCCAGATCTAAGTGGTCGGGCAACCCTGAGCAACCATTTCAACACACTATCGTACTTCACTGCTCAGATGGACGCACCTTTGAACGACATTCTTTAAGGCAAGTAACCTGCAACCACACAAGAAAGCAGAGGACACCATTGCTCATGCGAGCAAGAGGCAGGGTTGTCGAAATGAGTGTCGTTTGATGTGAGATAGAGCGATTGGGCTGTAAAGAAGGAGCCGGAGCATGCGGGTGGAGCTGCCAATCCTGACAATTGGCCCAGCATATCTTTGCCAAAAGGCATCAGACACAGTGCACCTAACTGGTTGTATAGGGAACCAGCCAGATGAATTTGCGAAGCCGGCGTCCGATAGCGATGATTGACGGAGGTTCCCGAGGCCATTGTCGATGAAGATTTCGACGGGGCTCTTGCTGGCGAGACTAAACTCTCAAAGGTACTACCACTACGGCAGGCGTGGCGGTGGCATCTCCGAGGGATTAGTAAGATGCCTCTCAGCTTATCCGAGGAATCAGTAGGATGCTAGTGGGGTGGCGATGCTATGACTGTCCCAGTATCCCACACTGTTGGTTGTGCAACTGTATAGATATGATCACGCTTGCTTGATTTACATGGTAGCAATCTGTAAGTCCCAGTTTTAAGTCCTGGTAGACTGCCGTTACTGATTTTAAGTCTCAGTAGACCATGGTCCCAGTTTAATATCCGGGCAGACCGAGAAATGCCAGTTTTACGTCGTAGCAGACAGTGGTGTGTCTGATTTATGGTCTCAGCAAACTGTGCTGTGGATGTCAGTTTCGTGTCATGACCCAGGGATAGATCTGTGCTGGTTTTACGTCTCAACAGACGGCTACTTACCTGTGCCAGTTTAGCATCGTGGCGGATGCGTGCAAAAGATGCCATTTTTTCGTCTTGGCAGACCTGTACAACATTGCCAGTTTTACATCGTAACAGACGGTTACAACTTGTCAGTTTAGCATCATAGCAGACAAACATTGCCAGTTTAGCGTCGTGGCGGATGCGTGCAAGGCATGCCAGTTTTACGTCGTAGCGGACGGTCAGTGCTAGTTTAACGTCGTAGTGGACGTCCGGTGCCAGTTTTACATCGTAGCGAACGAGTATTGCCATACCTACTGTCGACACCATAGATGCTGCTAAATGTAATACTGCTTCAAGTACACATGATTTACAAGATTTGCTAATTCGTTGACATTGACGTCTGCTAACTTGAATGCTCCGTTACTGTACACGTCGATCACCAAGAAAGGGCCTTCCCAGTTTGCAGAGAACTTACCTACTGGTTCACGCACAGCCTTGAGAATAAGATCCCCTTTCTTGATTGGGCGCTGTTGAAGGTTGTGGCGATGTTTCTGTCACTGTTTTTCTTGATATCTTTCAATCGTGTCAAGAGCCTATATCAGCTTCTCTTCCATTGAATCCAAATCTGCGATTCGAGACTCGGTGTGTTGAGACTCATTTATAACCGCGGAGAGGACCGTTCTCAGAGAAGGGATTTGCAACTTGAGAGGCAGCACTGCTTTAGACCCGTAAACTAGGCTATAGGGTGTACTACCCGTAGTTGTCCTACACGTAGTATGATATGCCCATAGCACATAGAGGATCTATTTGTGCCACCGCCTTTTGTTGCCGTTGAGCATTTTCTTGAGCAGATTGATGATCACTTTGTTCATTGATTCAGCTTGACCATTCGCTTGTGGGTAATAAGGATAGGAAAAGGATTGTCTAATGCCCAGGTTATCACAGAAAGATTTGGTTTCCGTGCTACTAAACTGTGGCCCATTGTCGGTCACGATAGTCATCGGGAGACCAAATCTGGTTACTATATTATCTAGGATAAAATGGCAAATCTGCTGAGAAGTGATTTTCCACAGGGGAACAGCCTCTACCCACTTTGTAAAATACTAAGTGGCAGTAATGATGAAGCTATGACCTGTAGAAGACTTTGGCGTGATGAGGCCTATGATGTCTAGTCCCCATCGCTGAAATGGCCATGTTATCTGCGTTGTATGTAATTCTGTGGGTGACACGTGTATAAGATTTGCGTGACACTGACACGTGTCATAGGTTTTAACCTTCTTCAAGCAATCTTTTTCCATGCGTGGCCAGTAGTATCCTAAGCGATAGATTTTTAGGGCCATAGCCTGTGGTGCTACGTGGCCGCCGCACAGTCCCTCGTGAACTTCCCCGACTATGTGCTGCGCTTGGTCTTTGCCAACGCAAGTAAGCAACACGCCATCAAAGGAGCGTCTACAAAGAGTGTTGTCTCCAATGATGACGTATTTCCTAGCCCGCTTACGGATTGCGTCTTTCTGTACACATGTTAATGCAGAAGGTAGCTCACCCTGTAAAAGATAAGCTTTAATGTCGTCGTACCATTCACGTGTGCTTTCCTCGAGAAGAGAGGAGATTTCCGACATCTGAATGATAGGATCTGTGCAGTCGGTAATCAATGCGGGGCAGGTGTCAAAAAGATGTGCAGGCACGTTCAAAGCCAGTGTTTCCAGTGCGTCGGCCAGTGTGTTATCTCTGCGTGGCATGTGCTGGGCATCGATGGTCACGAATCGTTTTAGAAGATCTTTAGCTGTCTCGCAGTAGAGTTGCAAATGCACAGCCTTGCAGACGTAGACTCCTGTGATCTGATTTATGACAAGCATCGAATCACCCCTAATCGCTAGGTGTTGAACATCGAGTTCACCGGCAGTTAATAATCCCCTAAGGAGACCCTCGTACTCTGCCACATTGTTCGTACAGGGGAAGGTCAAGCGATAAGCGTGTAGACGCACATCCTTAGGCGATAGCATGATAACAGTGGCAGCACTTCCACCTCTAGCGGTTGAAGCTCTGTCGAAATACAACGTTGCTTCGAGGCCTGTCGAGACAGGGCTTAGACTATGTACATGTTCGTCAGGGAACTCTGGCTCTATAGTTGCTTGATTGTTAATCAGTGAAGTTATTAACTTGTTAACTATCGCTTGGCCTTTCGTAGATGATTGGCCAATATAGTGCAAATCGAATTCTACCGTGATAGCCTTCCAGCGAGCTATTTTACTACTCTCGTATAAGCTATGCGTAATGGCTCTAAGAATGTTGTTTTTATAGATGACGTTGACCTTGCTACGAAAAAGATAATGCCTACATTTCTTAAGCGTAAAAACTAATGCTAGGAAACTACGCTCGACGTCATTGTACCTCGTTTCGTACGCACATAGAATGTGACTCAAGTAGTAGATGGACACTTTTGACCCATCATCCCTCCTTTGACAAAGTAACACTGCTATCGCTACATCCGAAGTTGCGAGGTAAATGTAAAATGGCAAATCCCTTTGTGGTGGGAAAACCATTGGTAAATGTTGCAGTTCTTGTTTTAAGCTGTCAAATGCACGCTGGCAATCGTCGGTCTATTCAAAATTAACCCCCTTTTTCAGCAAGTATTGCATAGAGTGTAACTTGTTGGTTAACCTCAAAATGAACCGGCGTATAAACTGTAAGCGTCCCTATAACCCGCGTAATTGCTTGAGGTCTGTAGGAGGTGTTAACTCGACAATGGCTTTGACCTTATCAAGGTCAACTAGTATGCTGGTTTTCGACACCACAAACCCCAACATGCGTCCGGTTTTAACTCCGAATACGCACTTCTTTGGGTTAAGTCGGAGCTCGTATTTGGAGCATCTTTTAAGGACTAACCCCAAGTCTCCTGAATGATCCTCAGACTTCAAAGACTTAACAGCTATGTCTTCTACGTAATCATTCAGCCTTCCTAGGAGGTAATCGCTAAAGATGTATGTCATGGCTCGTTGATACGTTGCTTTGTCATTCTTCAGACCAAAAGGCATCATAGTGTAGCAAAAGGTGCCCCAGGGTGTCATGAATGTCATGGTCAATTGATGTTCTAGGTTAATGTGAATCTGGTTATAGCCTGAAAAGCCATCCATAAAGGACAGAAGCGCATGCCCAGCTGTTGTATCCACTAGCTGGTCGATACTTGGCAACGGGAAGTTATCCTTGATTGTGGCCTTATTCAAATCCCAGAAGTCTATGCAGATGCGTATGCTTCCAGCCTTCTTTGGGACGACTACAATGTTAGATACCCAGTTCGAGTAATCGACCGCACGGATAAAACCATCCTAGTATAGTTTGGTGATTTCGTCACGCATGGCTAGCGCGATCTCTGGCTTGATTTTGCGTGCCTTTTGCCTAACTGCTTTAACCTACGGGTCTATGATGATGTTATGCTGGATTAACCTGGGATCTAATCCAGGCATATCCTCGTATGACCATGCAAAGATAGTAATGTTGCCTTGCAGGACCTGTTTTATAGCGTTGTGCATTTTTTGGTCTAACAAAGAACTGACTTTAAGCGTTTTAGTCTCACCCTTATGCGTAACGATAGGGACCTCACTGAGGGGGTCTTCGGTTATGTCCCCAGCCTCCAGGTCTAGCATGCGCGTCAACTGTTCTGGCCATTCTGGGGACGTCTCCGACGCAGCTATGGTTACACCTTCTAAAGGGGGGTTAACGTCTACTAGCGCGGAGTCAAACTGCCTAATTACCTTCCCATATGGGCCCGTCAAAGTTAGGGGTGCTAAAACTGTGACGTCCATTTGCCGTCTGTCCTGCAAAAACACCAACTGTGTAAATGATTAGAAGACCAGTGACGTGATGTCGCCGAACGTGAAAGGCTAACTGAATTTTGAATATTATAGACAAGCTGTAATCAATGTAACCCGATTACGAGGCAATAAGATGTGGTATTTTAACGTCATTTCGGACAGTGGTGCGTGCGATATCAGCTGCATTAATATCTGGATTTTCGAGTTCCATTTTAGGAAAGTCCCGCTGAAATCGGATATCAAGTTGGTGATCCTCGCGCGTATAAGTAAGTGGTTTTTCGATGAGAACAGGTTGTTGGCTATCGTGAATCCGAATTCGTGATTGTTTTTGATCGAGAGAAGGAGAAGCAAAAGGTTAGAGCATGTGATTTTGTGAAGGTTTGGAGGTGTTAAGCTGTGAAAAATTCTGAAGCCGTCGCAATGGCACCGAAGATCAAGAGGACGAACGTAAAACTGGCCAAAATTGATGAAATGCAAGAAAACCTGAATCGTGTTTCGCAGGTGCTGGTCGATGTTTGCGACCCTACGCCTTTGAACCGGTAGGCCATTCTTCATATGCTTATGTTTAATGTCTATTTTTCATGATGTCTTTTGTGTGAATGTGGATTTCAAAATTTTGGACCTCGAGTTAATACGAGGATTTGGTGGGGTTGCGTCTACCGCCGTTGTCAAGGACGAACCTTGCGTTATTGCAAGGGTTTGGGCGATTTCGGCCTAGATAGCTAGGTGTAATTTATGAGTTTTTCTGCGTTAGTGATGCAAATGTAAATGTAGATGTTAATGTATGTATTGGGTTTTCTATACAGCGGTGCGCTAAAGCCCATTCTGGTTGTGTTGGATATTGTTGGGGTTCTGTGTTGTATAAACCCCATCGTCCCCAATGTCCCTCCCCCGCACACGCGGTTGCAAGGGAAGGTAATATGGTTTCGACAGGGTGCGTTGGAGTTTCTGCAATTCCTGCTGTGCAACTTCAGTATTATCGTGTGGTCTGATTTATCTGATGACATCGCCGGTGCCCTGTTAGAGCACCTGCTGGCGGGTTCTGCGCAAGGGATTCTGGCCTTCTTGACAAACGGGGCCATCGACATGAGCTGCCCCAAGGACCGAGAACTTAGCGCCCGGGGGTTCCAAAGCTTAAACTGGATCTGGGGAATGACTCGGTTCAGCTGTTATCATGCATACAACATGCTGTTCGTGGTGCGCCATGTCTTGACCTGTTTCTAGAACCCTCAAGGCACGGTGTATTACGCAGGCGGGTAAGCGAATTTTGTTAACTGTCTATGTTTCTGTTTGGTTTTATGTCTATTTTCGGTGTGAAATATAAAAGAAGCTCATGCGCAAAATGTAAAACAAGCCTATGTTGTATGGTATAGGTTCTTTATTCAGGACAACAGGTTAGTTGGAGATGGTGTTGTGTTATCATGGGCCGAAACGGTGATAATGGCGTTTACCGCAACTAGCAACGTGCGTGCCAACGTTATAGAGCAGATTGGCTTTGACATGCGTGAGTACCCCACCCATTACGCTAGGGCTTTTGAGAATTGCCAAAGACTCAGGTGGCTGCACAATGACTGGACCTTGGATCAGCCCCTTACCGTCGAAGACGTGCAGAGGGAACTCCCGCCATTTCCGTTGCCATTTGGCCCCGGTAAGGCTGTGGTGTAGTTGCTTACTGCGTAATATAGTGTAAATTGCGAACATTGTGTAATATAGTGTAAATTGCGAACATTGCGTAATAGAACTTTGGTTAATTTGTGCTTCACGTTGTGTAGTTAGGGAATCTCGGGAGATTACCCTTACAATTTCCGGCCGCGAGGCGAACACTGTCCTCTTCCGCTACGGCGATATCAAAGATGCATAACACTGGCTCAGCCACTCGGTAGCCCCAGTCACGGTGACCTCCAAGATCCGAGCAGTAGGGCTAATGCACCTATTTTTGGTCGTGACTCCTGATGTCCCCACCAGTGAAATGCTAACCCTGGTCAACTCCTTCAACGAAAAGGCCAAGCGTTTCTGGACGCGCGTACATAACATGCGCGTAAGCTTTAACATCGACACTCAACTCTTCGCGGACCTCTTTGGCATCCCCTCAGACAACCCTTCTGTAAGTGAGAAGGTGAAGAGGAGTGTCACCTTCCAGGATTGGCTGAAGGAGTGGGTAAGGGTCCCGAAGGAGACTAAAGGGTTTCCCTGCAAAAAATTTGAGATGGGCGCCACCAAGACACTTTATCCCCTTTTCCGGGCCCGGACCTTCTCCAAAACTCTCTCGCAGGGGAAGTTCTTTTCTGTAGAACAAACCTGTATTATGCGAGAGGTTTTAGAGGAGGGGACCCAGTTCAATTGGGCAAGCTATTTTGCCAAGGGACTGCATAATGAGATGCTCAAGCTTTGCAAGAAGCTTGAATCCCGCTTCAACGTGCATTACGCATTCTTCATAGCTTGCCTCCGGCGGTTTGCTGAGTTTCTGGTCATCCAAAGGAATGGGATCTAGGTGCAGCAAGACCGAGACCAGTTGTCCAAACCTTGGATTGCCCACATCCTCAGCACTACCCATGGGCAGGATCCGCCGGAAGGGATCAGGGAGTCGTTGTCTATAACGACCAAGGGTCTGGCGGTGCCCCAAGTGCGAGGCCTCGATAGTGTAGGCGGGATAATGCCTAATTACACCGGTGACGCCTCACAAGGGAAATGCCTGGCAGAGGAAATTGTAGAACCTGCAGATCGGCGTAAGAGGCTCTGTGTAGTCGAGGCCCCTAAGAGTGACGCAGGCCGGGCTATGGCAGTTATAGTTCAGTGGAGTAAGCCTCCGCCTGGTAAGCGTGAAAGAATTATATTACGCAATGTTTGTTTAGGTGTTTTGTGCTGATATACTAAGGTGCTATGACATGACCAATAAAAATTACGAAAGAACTGACCCCTGAGACGGGGGCAGTAACACTAAGTCATAGGGAGGGGGCCTCAATTTTGGAAGAAGAGGCCCCAGCTGTCAGCGTGAGCCGCATACAGGCTCTGGTGCATAAGGAGGCCCCAGCTACCGGAACCAGCGACGCACAAACTCAAGTGCGAGAAAGGGAAAGGGATACGGAAGATGTCGACAAAATCGCCATTGTCACCGGTAGAGGTAATGGATATGTTAGCGTGTTTGCAAGATTTCTGTAAATAAATGAGGTTCCTAACTAGATTACACTACAGGAGAAGAGGAGGTGTCCACGTTTGTCGTTGCGAGCTGAGCATGGAGAGACTTCCCTGATAAATTTGCCTTCATGGAAGGCGTCGTTAGCGACATGATCGAGCGCCTAGAACGTGTCGAACCTGGAGCAGGTACGTTATGGTTGTAGTTAGTTTGTAATGTTACATAATGGAAATGTGTCACCAACACTGATGATTGTTTCTGTTAGGAGCTCGCCTCCAATGGGATCCCACTGAGCCCATTGATTTGGACATAGTGGAGCCACCATCCAATGAAGCAGCCGTGCCACGCCACATTTATGAGGAAATGTGTAAATGTGCGTTACGCTCAACATGCTCCTTATGGGAGAGTAAGGGCGTTAATAAGAATATGTGGAAAGAGGTCAGAGCAGAGGGTTGAGTCTCTGACCAAAGAGGTCGGAGACCTAAAATCACGGTGCGACTTCCTGCAGGCACGAACGTCAGGGAATGAAGACTGGCGTACCGCTGTTGTCGATTACTCCCGGTATTGGACAGCCATCAAAAATAGCGTACAGACTAGTCGCGCATTAGTCGAGTAGCGAATGCAGATAGAACTCCTAGCCCAGAAAAGCTGGGACTGGAGGGATTACTGTGCAAGCGTGCAAGAATGAGGGCAGAAGGAGAAGGACCACAAGCACTTGTACAAGTGGGAAAGCATTGCTTATTGGAAACTCTACCGCGATCTTGCCGTCAAGACCCGGTCCTTGGAAGTCTTCCAGGACGTCATCGGCGCTTCTGATGCCTTCAAGAAGTTCGAGGAGCAGGTGACTGTAAGTGCGTCCCCTGAAAGGGCGATGACTTTCCCTGGGGGTCAGGCTACTATCCCTACTTTCTTCCCAGACCCACCCCGCTGGAGCAGAGTGGAGAAAGGGAAAGTGAAGGCTGGGGCTGCCTTGGGAGAGGATGTATGGCCAGATCTAATGGAGGAAGAGATTATGAAGCACCTGTGGGCTGGTCTGGACAAGCTCCCCTTTGCTGCGGAAGCAGGGCCATCACAAGTAAGTTTACGCACGACTTAGTTTGCATTTCTAATTATGATGTTAAGTCTTGTGTAGCTAATGTGCTTACTGTGTTCAGATACCAGCCGAGGATAGGGAAGACAAACAAGCTGAGGAGTTAGCAGAGGGAGCGGCAGAAGCAGAGGAAGAAGCGGCAGAATGCAACAATGAGGAGCGTCCTTCCGTGGAGCCGGTGCCAGAACGGGGACCTCGCCAAANCCGAGGATAGGGAAGACAAACAAGCTGAGGAGTTAGCAGAGGGAGCAGTGGAAGCAGAGGAAGAAGCAGAGGAAGAGGCAGAAGAAGAGACAGAAGAACGCAACGATGAGGAGCGTCCTTCCGTGGAGCCGATGCCGGAATGAGGACCTCGCAAAGAGGACATTCTTCGTGAAAGAATCATTCCTAGAAATGACGGCCCATTGGAGGACGATCCACTAGCGTTGGATCCAGACTTAAGAGATACCGGTGATAGTGGCAGTAGGAAAAATGCGTAATTATAATTTACGTATAGTTTTATTAATGTTGAGTGCAATATCATTTTACGAATGACTGAAAAGACGTGTTATAAAACCTGGTGGATGCATTAAATGGCAGTTACACATTTTTTTATTCATTTTTGCGTTTTGCCGATAGAGTGCGAGCGTAATTGTTGAAAAGTTCACCTAAGTGATAATGATAGAGCGTAATTCCTAGTTTAAGGCCGTTGTGGGCCATTGCGTAATACGCGTGAATGGTAGTGGTGTACAATTCTGTGTCACTAGTTTAAGGTCGTTGTGGACCATCATACGATTCTGCGTAATCTAGTAATTAGTTTAAGGCCGTTGTGGGCCTATTGCGTGAGCAAGCGCGAAGAGTGATAGTATACAATTCTGTGTCGCAAGTTTAAGGTTGCTGCGGGCCATGGCGTAATACGAAAAACGTAAATGATACTGGTACAGAATTTCGCGTAATTATGCTAAAGTAATCAAGAAACATGCATGCCATGCGTATGAAAGAGACAACAGTGTGAAGATAAATGACAAGCGTAGGAACTGCAAACGAAAGTAACATGAAAATGCGTGAAATAAAACTACTAAGTAATAACCATGACAATTCGTTTAAGGAAAAGGTAATGTATGCAAAGACCATCGTTCAACCATCAATACGCAATTGTTTTTTGATGGCCTTTACGTTGAGCGTCGCGTAAAGGCGAGGAGACTTATGGTTTGAATCCTCTACACTGTCATCCGGAAATGGTAGGTCAGCCCAAGCCAGACCATCATCATTGCTGTCAGCTTGTTGAGGGGTTTGGAGACAGGTTTGTTCATCAGTCGTTTCTATCTCTGAACCCCGTTATTCTTCAATGTTATTGACGATCTTGGGGGTGATTTCGTCGCCGCGTATCACAACCTCCCCTCCGGCATAGGGAAGATGTATCTCTTGGTGTATCGGTGACGAAACTATCCTTAGCTGGGCTAACCACGACCTCCCCAAGATCAGGTTGAACCCTGGCATCTCCTCGACGACTAAGAAAGTGGCCTCTGTTGGGAATTGATCCCCTACCACAAAATCAATACGCACCTTCCCCTTAACCTGAACCCGTGCCCCGTTGAACGATTTTACGTAGGCCGTCATCATGGGCGTGATCTGGTCGACCAGGCCCAACCTATCCATGATGGAATAGGGAATGACGTTGGTAGTTGCACCATCATCTACGTGCACTCTCCAGATCCTGTATTGACCGACCCAGATAGTGATAAACATAGGTTCAGTGGTTACCTGACCTTTCTCAGGATCATCTTTGATAGACCCGTCATGGAAGGTCAGTGAGGAAGGCGTAGGTTGCTCAGCTTCGGAAGGAAATATGACAGCATGTATCGCTTCCTCTTCCGCTGGCAAGCTTTCATCCACTGATATGGACGTCAGCATGTGAACCATAGCCTCACGGTGTTCTCACGATGTCATAAGCAGGTCGTAAAGGCTCGGCGTTGTGTTTTTCTATTTGAGAGCCTGTTTGACTTGTGTAAATATGTCGAGGAGGTCCTTCTCTCGGCTAGGTTGTTTTTCCCCCTTGTCCTCTTCCATTCGACCCAAGAGACGGATCTCCCGGGGTGGAACGGCGTTAGTCGGAGGGTTGCTCTTTTTCTTGCCAAGAGAAGGTGGTTGCGTTTCCGCACCTTTATCCTGCCCCTGAGGTACAGGTGAAGGCACAGAGGCAAGGGGCCTAGGCTTAGGGACACCGAGCGTAGAGTGGTCTTTCGTTGCGTTAACTAATGTGTCCTCTCCCTTTTGTTTAGGAGGTGAGGGTTGTCGCTTTGGTTGGAGGTCTGCCCCTGCGTGAGAGGAGCAGCCTGTGGTTTTGGCACCCTGATAATGAAGGGCACCCTAGGCATGGGCGCGGGCGAGGCCGCGGCTTGGGTATTGTTGCATGACTGAGAATGTATCTGAGCAGATGCCCGTATAATGAAGGGCGGCCTCGAGACCCCACTGGCTATCGGTGAAATGGTTGGCCCCCTTTGTGAGCTGGCAGGGACATGCAAAACAAAAAGTTGTTTTGGCGATTCCCTCCTCTCACTATCCGTACTTACCACAGTGATTGTATAAGGATCATCGTTTGCGTTCAATGGGTCCTTGTACACATGCAATGTCTGGTTTTCTGGATGTGTCGGGTTGCTACTGTCTAACTTGAGTGAACCGTCATCCAGCATACGTTGAATGTCGTCTTTCAACACCCAAGAGTAGTCCGTATCGTGACCACACAGCTGGTGGTAGTCACAAAAACGATCTAGCCTGAAAGATCTTGGAACTAGTGGCTCGTTAGGTAAGGCTAGAGAAGGGTTCTTTAGCAGTTCACAATGACGTCTGTGACGCTTCAGAGCCTCCTTGGACACCTTCTTAGGTTGAATGTGCCCTGCCCCTAACAGTTGTTTCAGCAGTTCAGAATGCTTTACAGGTAATGTCGTGTACTTTGAGCGATCCTTACGCTCGAAGTTTGGCTTAGGCTGGGGGGCCTTTTCAGGGGTCGCCGTGTCCTGACTAGTGTCAGCACCAGTCGTGGTCTCAGGAGGCGCGGTGGGTGCCTTCTTGTTCTTAGTCTTTATACTCTCAGTCATTGCAGCTACTGTCGTTGTTGCTACTTTGCCTTTGTCTTTGTTCTTGTTATGTGCATTTCTATAGGCGACATACGCCGGGTCTTTGCTGGCCTCCGCGGCATCCTGGATGCTTCTAACTTGAGCGAAGGCCTGGTGTAAAGAATTGGGGGAAAGGTAGTATAGCTTTGACTTAATGAAGTCATTGACTTCTCCCTTGAACATCGCCAACATATGTGAGTCCGCGATTGGCTCGCGGATCTCATTCAAGGTAGCATTCCAGCGCTGTATAAACTTTTGGACGGGTTCGAGCGGGTCTTGTTTCACCCCCATAAGCTGATCCAATGTGACTTCCAACTTCAAGTTGTATTTGAAGCGGGTCACAAATTGGGTCAGCAGCTCTTCCAAGGTTGAGATGGAAGAGCGTGGGAGGGCTCGGTACCAATCCAAAGCTTTCCCTGTTAAGGACATTGCAAAGACTCAGATGATGGTGTGTGGCCATTATTGCAATAGCAAGGACTCAAACCTGAACATGACCAAGTGAGCGTTGGGATCTCCCTCCCCATTATACCTGGTGAAATGAGGAAGGGACATCCCCGAAGACAACGACAACATAGGGACCGCTGGACTAATCGGATCATCCTGGTAAAAGTCCATGATCTGAATAGTATCAGAACCAGTGGCTTTGAGGCGTCAAACCACCTCGGTAAGAGTCTGTATCAGCTGGAAAGCTTGGTCCAAGCCTATTGACGGAGGTGCCTGTGCAGAAGGCATAGGAGGTTGGACCGGGAGGGCAGCACGAGAGAACGGAAACGATGGGATGGGTTGACTGGCTGCTTGTGGGGGGGCGGGGATCCCAGCAGTCAAGGGAGCCTACGAAGACCACCAACCGTTGGCTTGCACCGAGGGGTTAGCCGCTGCCTACTGCACAAGATAGAAATGGGTATACTGCGGGATCCTTTGTGGAACTTGCGTTGCAAGTGCAACCGGGGGCTGCACGCCGTACACCACAGACTGAGTATGTTGCACCGCCGGGTTGGCCCACTGAACTGCGGCAGGTTGTTGGATGTATGTTTGTGGCTGAGCGGCTGCAGCGATCTATTGAGTTGGAGGGGGCGGGAACATTTGCACTGGGCAAGTTGTCGATACGGTGTAAGATTATATCTAAGGAATGAAATGGGGCGCGGTGGTCGCCGGGACCACCACTAGAATGCTAAGTACCCGCGGTAACGGAACTGCCCCCATGTTATTGTGAGGCATTTGTACTTGCAGCCAAGATGGCTGCACGGTGGCCTACGAAAGGATAGGAATGTGCATCTGCACGGTCATGGCTGGGTCAAGGGGGACTGTCTCTCCGTTGAAAGGAAACAAAGGATTTACGTATGTGTGGGGGGTCAGAGTATGGAACGAATGTTCCGACTGGGCCGCAAATTCGTCCTCTTCCTCCTCCCCATGCTGGGGCTCCACCATAGCTTGTGAAGCCTGGCCTTTGGCCATGACCAACTGTGTGATAAGTTCGTGTTGGTGTTCGGTCAAGGGAATTATGTCGTAAGCTGTTGGCTTAAAATCATAGCCCCCTCGGTGGAGCACCTCAAAGTTTCGTTTCGCTTCGAGTTCGGTTCGGCTGAGAGCCAACTTTGCCTGGATCTTAACGCATATGAAGTTGTATTCTTCAGGGATTATAATCGTGAAGATAGGCTCTTTTCCCTGGAGCCTCAATGAACGGTGCAATGGTCCCTGAGATCCCATTGCGCCAGGAGCTGGTCTTGTGACCGCCATAGCATTCATAGGTGCGGCACCCAAATCGGCAGGGACCATGGTAGTTGTGGTTGTGTACAAGGAATCCATTGATCAATGAAGTTAATGGTAACTGGTAATCGGTTCTAAGAGATGGCTGGCAACAAAAGCACAAATAGGCTTTCTACCCTGTAGGATTTCAAAGAAATCGTCCTTGCGGCCAATCTATACCACGCGATTGACCGTAGACTTCCCTAGAGGTATTACGTCTATGGTTTAGGGTATGGATCACTACCAGGGCTACCTGAAATATTCGGATCGGAGCCTGAAGGCCCTCCTTCTAGCACCAGAAAACTGTAACGATGGAAAATGTCGATAGCTGGAAAATACCGAACAAATTCCGTGTACACAGTCTTAACCACAGATCCGCGTGAGGGCTATGCTGGAAAAACGAATCCACAGTGCCCTGAACGGTCTTGTCGATCAGACAGGGACTTACTAATCAGTAAACCGAGGAATATTTCATGAAAACGATCTGATTCGAGGAATCATAAAACGAGGGGAAAACGATGTAGATGGATTGCAACGATGATAACGCTAAACACGATAAGAGGAGGCTGACATAAGAGAAGCACGTAGTTTCAGGATCTGTGCTTTGACTTGAAAAATGTATATTTTGTATGAGAAATTACACTAGGGAATCCCCGATTACTAGATGTAAAGCAAGCACAAAACAATAAGCAAAATGGTCCAAATAGAAGTCCGATCTACCTTGTGGGCTAAAGCCGGGATGCAAGGAAGGCCAAGCTCTGACGTCTACCAATCAACTGTTTCTGACCAATAGAGTCTTCCCAATGGAACGATTACTCCTGTCACCGGTGCTCAAAGCGAACTATGCTCTGCTTCTGCTGTGAGGTGGTGCTGTCAACAATTGCCAAAGCACTGCTCTCTGTATCTCTGCTCCAAAAGTGATAAGTGCTCTGGTGCTCAGAAAAATGCCTTTTCTTCTCTGATCTGTCCATCTTTGTATCTTTGTCAACTGGGGTATTTATAGGCTACGACGCTCCGTGGAAAAGGCGCAACCCTGATGACGTGTGTCCCGCGTGTTTCGGGTACTGTTGGTTTGACAATTTTTGCGTCAAACTTCCTGATTACGCACAATACGCTCGTTCGCGTATTGTGCGTGTGAAGAAGAGATGCGCGTTGGGCATGTTTCAACTTTCTTTGGGTTATATTACGTTCATTCACGTTGTGTTGCGTGTATGAGCGTAACGTAACATGGAAACAATGGAATTAAAGCTATTTTACGCTTGCTTACGCAGCCGCGCGTAGTGAAGCATAGAACAGTGTTTAGCTCGGCGACGCAATACGCTGTGATACGCTACGTTGCGTGATGAGCGTATGATGAGCGGTCGCATTTTCTTCAACCTTGCCTTTGACTGTTCTGAAGCTTATTACGCTGCCATGCGTAATAGAGCGTAAACCTGTCTTTGAATGAAAGACTTAGCAAAATACACAGGAAATCGCATATCACACTACTTAAGCTTCTCCCTATGCTGAAGAAACTATCCTTCTGATGCCGGACTACATTTAAGCGGCATCACGTTGAGCGCCATTACGCTATGTCGCGTGATATAGCGTAAACAGCAAAAGCATAGAAAGATTAGAAATCTGCACAAGAAGTTGCGGACTTGATGCTACGCGCCTCTTGGTGTTGCTCTGTCTTATTCCCCCCTCTAGAATGCTGAGATGCGCCCTTGCCTGAATTACGAATCTTTGCCTGAGGTCGACTCGTGATTTTTTACAGTGTTTCAATAAGTCATGCCATAATCTTTCAAATCCAACTATGAATTTGTAGAGCAACATCAATAGTTTTGCCCTCTGTGATGAACAGTGAAGTACAACATCCAACCATATGAGATATGAGTGTTCACGTGCAGCCTAGTCAAATTCTATGGATAAGACAATGTAATTATGCTAGTAATTGGTTTAAGTTCATAATTGTTGTCTTCCCATGTGAGCTAGTAAAATCCATGTGTATAGTTTAACTCATGATGAGATGTATGATGTGTTGATGTTGTAGGGCCATGTTACTCCTAGTGAACATAAGGTAAATGAAGTGGTTTCTAAATCTAAGGGTAAACAAATCTACTTTAGCTCATTGCAATGGACATCTATTCCTAATTTTCCATACACATCTTGAACTCATGTAATCATTACTGGGATTACCAAGTATTACACTACCGGGTGAACCAAGTTATAATACTACTAGGTTACCAAATGATCACACCTAATGCTTAGAATTAGTCATATCCATTCCACTTAACAACAAAAAGAGTAAATTCATGTGAAAGTAAATAGTAACTAATGAGTGGCGAGGTACCCCTACACTCAACCATAGGAATACGAATGTCTCATGCGCGATCCGGTCGAACTCCAAGGACTAAGTGCTTACACGCCTTAATGGAATACTAAGGGTTAATCAAACATTGTCTTCCCAAACTTACTTGTATTTTCACAGTTGTATGGTTAAGTAAGCTTGAGGTACATGATTTTTATAACTTTTATCTTTTTGATGTCTTATGCTAATAAGGGAAAGGGAAAGAGAACTAAGTGACTAACTTACATTAACTATTCGTTAACTAAGTTCTAATTGTCTTAACACCAGTATCCATTCCCACTTGTCGTACGCATCCTGAACTAGTGCAATGCTATTGGGATTAACAAACGCTAATTGTTACTGGGTTACCAAGCACTACACACATGCTCAAAGTGGTCGTACTGAGTACACTTAACTACAAGGATCAAGGGTTGAGAGAGAGATTAATTAACTAGGAAAGCATTAAACATTCAATAATAATTAATTACTAATTAGCTTAATCTATATGTTGCAAGGTGTATCATAAAGTTCACCTTTATTATCGTACACAAATGTGTGCTCAGGTACAATTTGCTTGAATAAAGATCCATTCACTCTATGACTCCTACTACGAGCACATGGAAATTATTCTAACTCTGGAATGGTAAAACTGCAAGAGTTTGGCTAAAGGTCTAAGTCTAACTCCCCCGGAACAAAGATTGCTACCTCTTATTTATAGGAGATGAGGCAGGACGCGATATCGTGGGGTGGATGCGATATTGCGTACGCGATATCATAGCTCATCATACCCCCATGACTGAATGAAAACTCGTCCTTGAGTTCGTTATAAAATATTGGGAAGGTATGGGATTATTGATTTGAATGACACTAATGATGAATGGGATGATGTGTGAACGGATCATCATTACAGTACATGGCAATATTAGTGTTCATGATCACAAGAGTGAACACTATACACATTTGACATCCAACCTTATTTGGCAGTTAAGAGAGAAGAGAGAGAAAAGAAGAAGAAGTATGTTGCTGTTGATGCCAAGATTTCGCTTTCCGTTGGCCATGCATAAGCACACCATCAATCCTGTTCCTTGCATAACTATTCCAGCACCGGTCCATTCTAAGTGTTCCCTCTAGGTCCAATCCATTATTGTATGATTACCATCTACACACACAACACAGTCTCATATTAGCAAGGATAAATAAATCATAATGCAGTTGATACCTTGCCTCGGTGTAAGGTCCATTGGCTAAGTTGTGATATGGCTAATGCGGATTCTAGAGATATAACACTGGTGACTACCCAAGATGTAGGGGTTAAGAGAAAATTGAAAAAATTGGACTAGGACCCCCATGACTAAGAGCAATCCTGCAGAAGCGATAAAATGGAAAAATATAAGGGATAAGAAAGATGGAGAAAAAGAAACAATGTCAATGCCAATAAAATGGATGTTAGAAGAGGAAACGAACAAATTAAATGTTGATTGCGGAAATGTTTAAGGGAAAGAAGTTAACTGATGCACCAAATAGGAATGCCAGTGGGTCCTCCCCAAAGCAGGCTCATGCCCATTATACCCTAGCAAACCCACATTCAAAGAGTCCGTAGGCTTTGAAAATGTCATTCAGAAGCAAGAGTTAAGGTCTTAACCACAAGTACTTACCAAAAAGAAAACAATGCATCAACCAAAATATAGACTACTAATACAACCGGCAATGAGGTGGAAAATGGAGAAAGTATGATGGAAAGAAGAGAATGGAATGAAGTCTCAAGAACAAGGTGGTGTACAGCCTCATGTGTATTAATGGTTAATGTGACTTAGTAGATCTCATTCCAAATCTAGCCTCAAATAATCCACATCCAGTGACTTCGCATTAATACATATGGCCAATCCATCCACTTGGAGTAATAGGAATGTGTCTACCAAAAAGTCACCACCATTCCAAGGAAACGAGAAAAGGAGAAAGTAGGAAGCAAGAAAGGGCCCTAGTTAGAGGGAACATATTTGTTTAGTTCCATAACCAGTGCTTGTAGCCCATATGATTACTTTGTCTAAGGGATGTGCTTTGAATTCTCACTATTTTATTTTATTTTTTGCGTGAGAACCACACCATGCAAAAACTTATTATTTTTTATTAGCTCAGCTTCTCAATAATGGAGCAACATCAGAATGGTCAGGAAAACCCAAGAAGAAAACATTCAAGAACACAAGAGAATGCCCAGCACAAATGCATCAAATCCCCTTGAAGTCACACCCCTTTCAGTCCTTGAGTCCTTCCTCAGTTTGAAAAATGCCTAGTCATCAATTCGTTAATAGTTTTATTATTAAGAAAGGAATCATACAATTCCAAGCTAAGAGAAACCATAGGAATTTATGAATGCATGGGTGACATGGACTCATTGCCTACTATATCAAAAGAACCATACCTTAGTATCAACATTATAACTCAAAGATAAAAACCAAACATTGGCAATCAATAGAATGCAGTTCATACCACCATTAGGAGCACTTATTAGGTGACAAACCTAATGATGAGACGCGACCTGCATGTGCCGCGATATCGCATACGGGATATCACAGCCGTCGCGATATCGCATCCCACCGCCATATCTATAAATAAGAGGCGGCACTCCCTTCATTTCCCAATCTTGGCTAGA